>JAXBDA010005795.1:0-23065 GCA_036023075.1 Gaultheria prostrata
TGGTGATGGTTGGTGGTGGTTGGGTAGTGTAGGATGATGTATAAAGTATATGTATACACATATGTGTGTATGTGTACTAGTATTGCTTGTGTATGTGTATAAAAGTGTATAATTATGTATGAAATGAGTTTATAAAAACGTAATGCTCGCGATTAAAAAGTAAACGTGCCTTAGGGTCGAATTTGTAGAAATTAAAAAGTATTAGGGTATAAACCGTAGAAATTACAAATTAAGGGTCCTAAATGCAATTAGAAATTTAATAACAAAATTAAAGTAATCAAAACGAAATTAAATAATCCTAAATTTTATCAAAATTTTCGGATTATTACCACCCTCCCTCACATGTGTAGTCTAAGTAACAGTGCACTCACTCATTAGTCTATGTCAACAACTGCTTCAATGACCATGTGAAAATAATCTCAAAAATAAGTCAGTAGGCGATGATCTGTTAACTTCTTTTTTGACAGTTAGGCCCCTTGAGTTCTTTAAAATAACATGATAAAGACCAAATTATATCATGTTTGGGCCCATTCACTTTGGCCTTATTTGTAGGAACAATGACTGGCCGCTCCCCTTTAAGATCCCAATTCCCACCAACTCCACCTGAATCCAAAAATCACACACCTAAGTACCGCCTCAAGCTTCATCAAACTAGATTACTCTCCATCACATGTGACTTGGTCTTGGTATGAAATAAATAACTTGTGTCACGCTCTCGATTTTCAACATAAAAATAACTTCATTTCCCATCATAAAAACTCAATACTTTAATATGTAAATGATACCCCGTCAAATCTCTATAAGACGAGACTTTCCAAATGTAAATTCATTAGATTACAATCCCTTTTTGCAAACTAGAGGGGAGAAAATTTAGTTGTAGTATTACAACAATCCCAAATCAAGTTATAAAACATAAGTGACATTCTCATGTCAAAGAAAAAAAAATATGAAGTACTTTATACAAGACACTCCTCAATGCAAGCTTTCTAAACATCCGACAATGCACCTCGGCACTCCATGCGACACCTTGGTAGGTACCTAAAATGGAAGGGTTGAGCATACACTTGCCCAATAGGAAAATCCCTAACTTAAACTTCATGCATATGATATGAGACACACAAAAAGGAACTTTTTGATCATTCCTTTCAAAAACCAAACGTTTGGATAACATTCAAATAAAATACGCCCTTAAATGTGTCAAAATAGTGTGACTTGCAACACACACATACTGAACAAGTCTCTTTCCTAATCACAAGATGTTTCATTCCATGATTCTTCTTACCTTATAGTATTTCTACACACAACCATAAACGCCTTACCCTACCACGGCCTTACCCGAACCTATCTCTAGGACTCCACCATTGTATACTTGTACCTACAATCACAAAATCTAAAGTTCTCGTGGAGTTCTCAAATTTGCCGTCAACAAGTTCTACATAAGTTTCAAGTAGGAGTACTTGACAAATTTCGCATAACAGAGGATACATCGACCATCTAAAGACACGAATACAATTTCTGAATACGTCCATTCATCTCAATGATTTCTGACACAGACCTAGACACGTTGGTTTTAAGTACCACATGCAATACCACACCAACATCCATATCTCAATTCCATAAGTCTACAACTTCTCAACAAGTATTTCATTTCCACCAAACTTTCATGTCCACTTACTATGTTCAGATGAATTTAAAATCGAGTCTTTTGGGCCTCTTAAAACCCCTACCGAGTCTTTACGGCCTCTTAGAATCCCTGCCGAGTCTTTTGGGCCTTGTGAAAACCCTACCTAGTGTCACACCGATTGCATTTACTTAATTCTGTCATTCTCATGATAATTATCATTCTTACTCACTTGCTTTCATTCCATTGCTAACTTATCGAATGTCCCAATTTACCACACACAGAGAGTTAAGCACGAAAGCACAACCTCTAATTAAGAGAAATAAGAACAAAAACCCGGATTTTATAAAATTAAGTCCAAAACCACAATCCACCCTATTGGTATCCATAGTGACAGAGATAGAATAGAAATACAACATTCTAATTACGTGACACAACAAGAATCCACCCTAAGTTACTACAAATTCAAGTCTCTATCTTTACATTAATTATGATAGCCGGTGTCCAGAGGGTCATTGGAAGGTGTATTTAAAGGTTGTGATGTGGTAGAGATGTTGATAATGCAATAGGTGGGATCGGGGTTTCAACAGTTTGAGCCAAAAAAAAATATTTCAACAAACTGGCCTAGTGGTACCAGTATTTGTGCTCATTAGTGAGATACTCTGGACCATAAATGAAGGAAGCATGGTAATGAGCACATAAATTAATTTGGGTCTCCAGGCCTGCCTTCCCTGATGCCTTTCGGCTTTGATTTGAAGGTATGGTTCTGCAGCAAAACGTCCCTGTAGCTCTTCGGTTCTTGAAGGTTTAGGGGGGCCACTGTTTCAATGGTTACTCTGAGAGCAGCCACTTTGTGCATATTGCCAAATGTTAGGTCTGTCTCCAATCATCCCCACTCATACCTCCAATGATTGGGAACTAGATGGGTTCTGTTATTGTTGTTTGTTGTTGTTGGCCTAGCGGTACCAGTACCAAAGAAACAATGGTACCAGTACCCAAAGGTCAGTACCATAATATGTGTGTCCGGTACCAGTACCGAGGAAACAGTGGTACCGGTACTACCCAGAGTTTTCAGCCACTCATGGATCCGTTCGAGCTCAACCGAAACACAAGGGAAAATCACGTATCGAACCAAACCAGTCAACCACTCATTCCTTTGTTGTTTGTTTCTCACTAAACTTCACTATTGGTACCCACTTGATCATATCACAAAATCCAACACACCAAACTTACCATAATCAAATCTAAGTGCAATAGGCTCTCAAAAAATGCGAGATATAGTGATTTAACACATAATCAACACATGGGCATGAAGAATGATAGGAGAAATCCATACATCATGGGTTTTGAGCAAAACCTCAAAAAGTTCCACACAAACCCTAAGTTAATTTTCCTTGAAACTTGCTGAAACTCCTCCTCCGAGCTTATGTACGCGATCCCCAAATCTAGGTCGCGATGGGTTGACGGAATTGAGGTGGATTGTTCCTAGGTTTGAGAGAGAGAGAGTGTGTGTGTGTGTGTGTGTGTTTATGTATTTGTTAGTTTTTCATCAATTTTTTTTTGTAAAGACTAAAAATTAGTACTCCTTTCATCTGGATTTGTTAGTCCATTTTGGGAGTTCGTGCCACTTTTTAAATGATTATATCTTATAATTTACAATGTTTTATGTAATTTTAAAAATATTGTCTTATTTTTTTTTTTTTACGGAAAAATGATGGATATTATTTAAGTAGAAATACGGTCCAAAGACTGAACATCATTAAGAGTAAGATTGGATAGCCACATAGGGATTGTTTAGCCAGTGAATGGGCTACCCTATTACAAGAACGCTGGACATTAGAAAAAAACAAGAGGAAAAGAGAGGAACAAGCTCTAAACAATCCTAGATAATAGAACTATAATCAGAAAAAGCTTTTCCCTCCTGAGTGAGAGCCTAGACCACTTGAGCAGAGTCACCTTCCACGCTGCTAATAAAAACATTATCTTATAGTCGAGATCTATTAAACAAGATCCATATTGGACATGATTACTTACCAATTTAAAGATATCACTAATTTTTTATCCGGTTGCAATAGAACGAGGGACAAACAAATCCGGACGGAGGGAATAACTAAACTAAAATATTTTTGAATAAAGGCAAAAATTATCCAATAATCTATAAAATTATAGATTATTTTTGTCTTTTTTGAACTTTTAAAAAATATTTTTATAATTTTTTTTGACATTTTAGATTTCTCTCGTCGTGACGAATCAATAATCCAAAAAAAATCGACATAAAACTAACAAATACAAAATTTATTTTAAATAAAGACAAAAAATAAACCATTTGCCAAACCACCTTGTAGTCTGTAGAGAATCATTGCCCAGAAGGGCAAAATTGTATTATGTCTGCCCATTCATCCTTAGACATAATTAAAAATTAGAGTTCATCCATAACAACAACTTTTTTATTTTGGTAAAGAGAAAAATATCATTAAAATCACAACCTGATACAAATGGAGTTCCTGCAAGCTGAAACAAATCAACCATAGCCAACAAGTACTAGAGCAACCAAAAGCAAAATCAAACACTAAGAGAGATCTCCATCACCGGTGTCCGGGTGAGGAACAAAAATGGCAAGGGCATGCTTTGCCAAAAAAGTGCGCACGCTGTGCAACCGTCCTAGGCACTTTTGAGATCCTACAAAACGCCAGCTTGACAATCTCCTCTCTCAGGCTGTGAATCAAAAAGGTTTCATGATGATGACACTCACTCCTCCTCCCTAGCTACATAATGACATTAAAAAGTGAGAAAGAATATTGATAGCATTGAAATTATATTTTAAAGCCCATTTTAACCACTTGTTGAACTGCTTGAATTTCTGTTTGGAGAGAGCTGTTGCTATATGTAGAAATTAAGTATTGTGCAATAAGATGTACGTTAGGAAGATTAGCTGTAAAACCTATACTGCTCCAAGGATGCCCTTCCTTCCAAGCACCGTCCACATGGAGAACACAAGAATTAGAAGACACCCTGATTCAACATAAGGTTTTAAAGTAAAGGATGGAATTTTGTTAATTGGAGGTGCAGAACTGCGGTTAGATGGTTTTCTAGATTTTTCCAGCCAATTGGATGCCCGTTGGAACCAAAGCGCAACACCTCTGCAAAACGGAATATTGGAAAAAAACTAGAGAATTCCATCCTTAATAGTAATTAATACTAGTAATTAATGAGTAGGTAAATCCTAGACGGGCTCTTAATTTTCAGACATATATATTTTCTTAAAATAAAAATATTATTTTAATCGGGTCGAGATGGATTTTTTATTTTAACCAGGTCGAGATTGAGTTCAGAGATTTTTTCAAACTTACACATTCAATAAACAGACTTAAAATCTCAACCCCCTTATATGAGCCTAAATATTTATATTGAACCCTAGAAAATATAGGCTTGAGATGGTTGTGCTAGGCGGGCTACCCGTTCGGTGTACCCATAATTAAGGAGAGCAAATTTGTTCGCCCTCGCTTTTTTCACCCTCTCGAGGGTGTACTCATTCTGTGACTCACATCAAGAAACCGTTCATTTGTCTAGATTCATTTCTTAGGAGCCCATGCTAATATTGAGTTCAATCCAATATCGGTGAGTTTTTGATATAAAAGTTCAATTTTTTTAGCGAAAATTCTAAAGAAAAATAAATAAAATTATAGATGAAATAGTTCTATATATGGTTGGGCTAGATTATTGCGCGGCCTCTTAACAAGTAAGTTTGGACATAATAAATTTCGATCATCAAATTAAGATACAGAATGATTACACCTTCATCAAGGCGAACAAAGCGACAAATTTCCTCTCATAAGAGCCAGGGTTGGAGCCATATCGTTATTTTCGGTTCGGACCGAGCATGCCAAAATCCGCACCGACCCGCTGCCATTCGACCTAGTTGCAATTTGCAAAGCAAGCCAGTAGATTTTCTGAAACGTCTCTGAGATTGTGGCATTGTGAGTGAGCGAGAGAGAGAGAGAGAGAGAGAGGGGTCAGGGTTCTGAAAGGCAACATGAATAGCTTAGGTAGAGAGATTGCGAGAGAGTTTCTGCTCTCGTCTCCTTGCTCTTCATCAAGAAAATGTCTTCTTCTGATGCTCCGACAACAGCAACTACGACGACAACATCCGGTAGCTATTCTGCAACAACACCCATTTCTTTACTCAACAACCACTGATACTAAAACTTGTACTCCTAGTTTATCAAAAAATCAGGAGGAGAGGTACACCGCCAAAAACCATAAACCCCCGAAGCAGCCCGAAATAGTTCAGAAGCTAACCCAAGAGCCGCAGAGAGTGATACAGATGGAACCGGGCTTAAAGAAGAAAGATCAATTGCCTAACGCCGATTTGCCGAGGCCGAGCGAGATTCCATGGCAGTCAAAGGTTGCCAATTCGGTCAATCTGATTGGGCATGTCCAGATTCCAGTCCAGTTCGAAGCTTCCCCCGACGGCAAGTACTGGGCTGGCACTATCATCTCCCGAAGCGATGGAAATTCTTTCGATACTCCACCCTTTTGGTACTAATGAGTAAACCCTTTTACTTGGTACAAGTATCCTCATTTCATTTTAGGGCCACTAAAAGAACAAGTCGCTTGAACTCAACTCGTTAAATGCTCATTTGAAATTGATAATGAAGTTAAGCCTGCTCATATATTTCATGCTGGTTGAATTTTCAAGCCAACTTTAATAACCCTTTACTCCGGGCTAGGGGCTGATATGAAGAAATCAAGCTACTCAAGGGTAGAGCTCCTGAGTTAAATGATAAAAATGCCAACAATGGAGCACACGGTTTAAGGTCGTTATGTTTCTAAGCCAAAGATTGAACAACCTACTACAGTGCGTGGCCCGGCTGCTTTACTGCCGATATCATCCATACGACCACTATACTCCTACAGCTTTTCTCTTTAGCGCTTGCATTACCAAGATTTCAAACAGATTCTTTGAGGTAGGGAGGGGACTTCTTAGTCTAGGTTTGGCTCCGAAACTTATCCTATTTGAGTGGTGATATTCACTGGATTTCCATGTGACAAACATTAGAAAGTGCCGCCCATAAAGAAATAAAAGTAAGAAAGTGCCAAAAGAAGATTGTTGTTCTGCATAAGTGTGAGCCGTGTCACCAAATGCTAACGGAAATATCTGCTGAAATCATTTATTCCGTCTCTTACAATTGAAGAATTATATCAATTCATTTGCTTTGTATGTGTGGACCTTCTTTCCTAGCTTGCTTGTTCTTTCTGACAAGTCATCCTCTTGCTATGTACTTTTCATTTTTACTTATCATACAGTTTCTATCTCAATAAGATTCTCTTGCTCTATTCTGTGCATACATCAGGATTCCAATAATTTTTGAAGGTGACCTAGCACATATTGCGGCCTGCCATCTGAAAGCCAAGGACCATGTTCACATATCTGGACAGCTAAGTGCAGATCCACCACCATTCACTATGGCTGAAGGCCAAGCAAATGTCCAGGTAATGAAGCAAAATTCAAAGCTTTTTTTCAGTTTATCTTCAAGACCAATATTGATTTCTAGCCACTATTGAGACTCATCTGCAAACCATGGTAGCTTTGATTATCATTGTCACGACCCTAACTCTCCTTTGTAGGTCTCAGTCACAATAGAGCGCCGTTGAAACTATCACCAAGGCCATTTCATACACATAACGCCGTATAATTGTATAATTAGGTGGGGCCAGAGTGCATGATCAACGGAAGCCTATAAAATCATGTCAAACATATCATCAACTTACATTTACAAAGGACTAATAACCCCCAAGTACCCCTCGGAGCTGTGCATAGTTGACATGTAATAAGCATTCCTAACTATTACAAGTGCTTCAGAATGTAGTTCGAGCACAACCTTCCTATAATCGACATACACATAAGTCCTCATATAAGCCTTGAGTCCACAAAGGAAACACATCACCCTATTCTTCAAATTCTGAAAGGTGGAACATTTTCTTAAGCCGAAGCTCCTATGAATGACTAATACATAATTTACACGCTTTCCATTTATGTTGTCAAATGACATTTCAGAGGAAGTAAACAATATATTTTCATATTCAAAGAGAAACTCATAGCTTGTGGAAACACATGTCTCATATTAACCTTAGCCTTTCACCTTTAAAGAAACCTCTTAGCATGTGGTAAACATATATTTTGTAATGCACATCCCACCATTCATATGATTTCATATCACTAAGCGTCGCTAGCGTGGATAAGTTTAGACGTCTTCGAGTTATCCCAGATATCACAAACATATCGTCTAGCCTTTTACTATCCCTTGCAAGCCGGCAAGGTTCTAAAACTCGCTAGGCGCTCCCAGGGTAGCTGGGCACCTTCTAGCTTCTAGGGCCAAGTACTCGACGCCTAGTCGGGCTAATCGGCGGAGGGCCATCTAGCGCCTAGGCGGCGAGTACTACTCGGTCTTCCAGCTCTTCTTTTAGAACACTGCAAGCCGGGACGTTAGGGATGTCATTAATAGATAGCAAAACATGTCCACCTTTCATTTGGATATTCATTGAGTAAACATGTGGCTAAGATATACTCCCTCCGTCCGAGTTTGTTGATCCTTTTTTTGAGTTTGTGCCACTTTTCAAACATTTATATCTTCCAATTTATAAAGTTTTTCATGGTTTTGAAAACTTTGAATTTTGAAAACTTTGAATAATAGAATTAATTGAGATCTATCAAACATGATCCATATTGCATATTTTTTGAGATCATATTAAAAGATATAATCAATTGAAAAATGGCACAAACTCTAAAAAAGGACCAACAAACACGGACGAAGGGAGTATCTTTTGTATTTGCATAAACATGTGCAAAACCATCAACCATGTAATTTATATATTACTCACTTCGATCCACGTGTTCACACGAGCCTCCTATATCAAATGAGCGATGGAAACAAATAAACCCATTGAAGATGAATATGAAGTCCTAGAAGTGTGTCAATAGTGGAAGTTGCAGATTTTTTTTCCTTTGTAAATCTTTCCGACCGGTAGCCAACAAAAATCCCAAGACTTGTTCCGGTAGAGCCAAAAAGTTGCAACACGGTAGAAAAAGCGCTTTTCTACAAAAATCCCAGTCCAATCCTCTTCGAACTCAACCGCTTAAAACTCATCCAAAACACTTCAAACACACACCAAAACCTTAGGTAAAAATGTTTAAACTTATGGATATTAAAGAGGTACTCTCAAGGCCACTATTACATGCCTCAATCTACTCCCAAAACGCATAATTCAAAGTATTCTACATAGTGTTCTTGAGTTTCACCCAAACCCTCACTCCATGGCTTCCTATGCCTTAAAAGAGAAATTAAACTACATTAACATTAATTTCAAGAAGTTGCTAAACGAGAAACATGAAGGAGGCTTTAGTGAGGAAGAAGTTGATGTTCCCAGCGAGAAAATAGAATACGAGTTCTATCGGAGGATACAAAAGTCCGAAGTGGCCAAGGCTTTGAAGAGGATAAAACCGGGTAGGGCCTTAGGACCAGATGGCATACCTATTGAAGTGTGGAAAAGCCTAGGTGACTTGGGGGTGACTTGGTTGACAAAGTTGTTCAACAAGATTATTTTATCTAGGAGGATGCCAGACAAATGAAGGAGGAGTACCTTAGTACCTATCTACAAAAATAAATGGGATATTCAAAGTTGCAACAACTATAAAGGTATTAAGTTGATGAGTCATACGATGAAGTTGTGGGAAAGAGTTATTGAGCATCGATTGAGGATGATGACTATGGTGTCGGAGAAACAGTTTGGGTTCATGCCTGGGAGATCAACCATGGAAGCTATTTACCTACTAAGAAGAGTGGTAGAAAAACACAGGTCAACGAAGAAGGATCTTTATATGGTTTTCATAGACCTAGAAAAGGCTTATGATAGGGTGTTTAGAGACATTATATGGTGGGTTCTGGAGAGAAGGAGAGTGACCAAAGGGTATATCGATGTGGTTAGACTTTAGAGACATGTATGAAGGTGTCGTCACTGCCATTAGATCACCAGCAGGGGAAATGAGTGAATTTCCCATCACAGTAGGATTGCACCAAGGGTCAGCCTTGATCCCGTACCTTTTTACTTTAGTTATGGATGAATTGACTAGACAGATTCAGGAGGATATCCCATGGTGTATGTTGTTTGCAGATGATATTGTCCTTGTAGATGAAACTGCTAGCGGTGTTAATACTAAATTAGAAATTTGGCGGGATGCACTGGAGTCTAAGGGCTTTCGGATAAGCAAGAGTAAGACTGAGTATATGGTTTGCAAGTTTAGTGGTACCACTAGTGCGTCCGAAGAAAGAGTGATGATTCAAGACCAGGAGATACCAAAGAGTGACCATTTCAAGTATTTAGGCTCTATTATTAGTCAAGATGGAGAGATTGCAGAGGATGTGACCCATAGGATCCAAGTGGGGTGGCTCAAGTGGAGAAGCGCTACTGGTGTACTGTGTGACAAGAGGGTTCCCACAAAATTGAAGGGTAAATTCTATAGAACTGCCATAAGACCAGCGATGCTTTACGGGACAGAATGCTGGCCTATTAAGAAACAGCAGGTGAACAAGATAAGTGTAGCGGAAATGAGAATGTTGAGGTGGATGTGTGGTAAGACTAGACGAGATAGGATTAGAAATGAAACAGTCCGCGGGATGGTAGGTGTAGTACCTATAAAGGAGAAGTTGAGGGAAAATAGGCTTAGGTGGTTTGGACATGTCTATCGGAGATCAGCGGATGCAGTAGTTAAGAGAGCGGATAGGATAGCTTTGAGTAGCAACGTTCCGAGGAGGGGAAGACCCAAATTGACATTAGATGCGGTAGTGCGAAAGGATTTGAGTCTACTAGGGCTAAGTGAGCAAGCAGCACTTGACAGAGCTCAGTGGAGGAAAAGGATTCATGTAGCCGACCCCAATTGATTTCGGACATAAGGCTCGGTTTGGTTTAACACTAATTTCAACATTCAAAAGTGTAAGATTTACCTAATCAAGCTTCAATTGAACCCAAGCCTCTTGATTTTCCCTTTTTTCCCTCCTCCTCTCTCTCTCTCTCTCTTTCATGGCGCAAGTGATAAGAACCCCTTGGTCTTAAGTGTTGCGTCTACATACTTCCCATGACATACTTTGCTAGGGTTGGCAATGGGGACGGGTCGGGGCCGGAGACCACTATCCCCGTCCCCGAATCCCTCCCCCATCCCCGTCCCCGCCCCGATCCCCAATGGGGATTAATTTTCCCCCTCCATCTCCACTCCAAACGGGGAACGGGGATCCAAAACGGGGATTCGGGGAAATTCCAAATTCAGCATTAATCATTCTAGCATATATCAAGAAAAAAATTCAGCAAAATAGCAAATCCACATTACAACATCTAAATTCCAATCCACATTACAATAGCATTTCATGAGCCAAATCCATGATCATCCTTCAAGTCTTAAAAACAGCCGCAGTAATATCTAGAACCAACATCCTTCAAGGGGCAAGCTGGAAGCAGTAACAACAACAAATGTGGCCAACGTTCATAAGCAACAGGAGAGAGATGAGAGGGAGATCGGAGATGAGAGTGTGTGTGTGTGTGAGAGAGAGAGAGAGAGAACCTGTTGAGTGGAGATCGGAGATGAGTGTGTGTGTGAGAGAGAGAGACAGAGATCGAGCGAGAGAGAGATGAGAGATCGAGAGAGAAAACCTCTTGAGTGGAGGCTGCTGGAGTTCGAGTGGTATGGGGTGGGCGGCGGCTTTTGAGTTTGAGAGAATGAGAAAATGAGGAGTCTGACATAACCCTAAATATATAAAGTATATATTATATATTATTATATATTAGTATATATTATATATACGCCAAATGGGGAACGGGGATTCGGGGACGGATTGGATCGGAGTCGGGGATCGGATCGGATTCGGAGCGGGGACATACCGTTCCCCGTTCCCCAATTTTTTTTTTATAAAATCCCCATATCCTACCCGATCCCCAAACGGATCTCCAAAACGCCGATCCATTCGGATCGGGGATCGGATCGGATTCGAACGGGTCGGATGAAATTGCCATCCCTATACTGAGCCAACTAGTAATATTGATACACATACGCAAAATCTAACACACACAGCTAACGAAGCTAATGAACACAATACTCCACATGATCGGTTAAACCCAACACGTAATCAAATTATAAGCACAATTAAGGGTCAAGGGTATTACAATCACATCGGTTGTGTTAGTGAATTTTGGACTTGAGATTTTATGTTGATTTTGTTGATTGGCTGATTGGTAATCGACATGTGTTCCTTCTGTTTTTCCACTCCCTGTTTTCTCCCTTTTGGGTGTCGTTAATGCAGGATTGCCAATTGGCATCAGGCTTCTCTAATGGAATTTCTGCGTAAGAGCTTATCTGGTGTGATATGAGAGTCATTTGATATTTTTCAACATCAGTGCATAAGTTAGCAATTGTTTTGGCAAGTCACTTTAAACAAAACTAATGCATAAGGTTGCAATTGTTTTGGCAAGTCACTTTAAACAAAACTAGTAGTTCAGCACCATCCACATGCGACATGCCAAAAGCTTGACAGAAATAGCTGCAGATAAAAAGGTTCTGTCATTGTCTTTTTGTTGCTTGAATTGAAGAGCAAGGGTGGGGTGTTATTGTGTACTCCATATCATGTTGGAAAAGTCAAAACTTGTTTCCTCTCTCTTCTTAGATTCATATTTCGACCATTGTGGTACTTTTGCTTGAATAATTTGGTATCCTGAGGTGTAATAATCATATAATAATCATATGCAGGTTATGGTGCGTAGCATAAGCTTTGTGAAGGGATCTTTTCAGACAAAGAAAGTGGTAACACCACAAAATCTTCAGTGGGATAACAATGTTTCTGGTAACTGCTTCGCAAATAATATCATCTGATTTACTCATCCAAGTCTTCGTTTTACTGATGTTTCTTGGTTATTTTCCATGTCTGCAAAGGCTGGGTACTTCAGCTTAATCTTCAATCATAACTTCATGTTGCCCATGATTGTCACATTGTCCAAAGACTTCAAACTAAGTTCTTAATTCTCTATTTATCTTTTCCCCTCGTAATTCTCTCAGTTAGTGGGATTAAAGATGATGGAGATCCTGCATTTCAGTCTTGGAGGGACCTCGTAAGTAATCCACTAGAATGGTGGGATAACCGTGAAGATAAGCTCAAGGGATCGGTGAGTGCTTCTCTAGAGATACATTCTAGTTTTTGATTGAGTATATAGCTGACGTTTGTCTTTTCCTTGTGCTCTATGTAGGTTAAACCAAACTACCCAGATTTTAAGCACAAGGATAGTGGTCTTGGCCTCTGGCTTAATAGGGCTCCGAAATGGCTATGGTCACAACTCGAAGGTTTACAAGAATCTGCTGCTCAACTTCCTAAAGTGAAACTAGGAAAGGGTTCTGAGGTGAAACAAGAATTTGCTGCTCAACTTCCTAAAGTGGAACAAGGAAAGAGTTCTGAGGTGAAACAAGAATTTGCTGCTCAACTTCCTAAAGTGGAACAAGGAAAGAGTTCTGAGGTGAAACAAGAATTTGCTGCTCAACTTCCTAAAGTGGAACAAGGAAAGAGTTCTGAGGTGAAACAAGAAAAACTAGGAAAGGGTTCTGAGGTGAAACAAGAATTTGCGGCTCAACTTCCTAAAGTGGAACAAGGAAAGAGTTCTGAGGTGAAACAAGAATTTGATGCTCAACTTCCTAAAGTGGAACAAGGAAAGAGTTCCGAGGTGAAACAAGAATTTGCTGCTCAACTTCCTAAAGTGAAACAAGGAAAGAATTCTAAAGGTGTGTACATGGATAACTGCATTCTTTTTGGGGATTTAAGTTATCGATACGGTTTAGAAATGTGAAAGGATATCACTAGTATCTTTAACATATTGGTAACTAGTATTGTTCAATAATAGGTATAGTACTCATTGGCATTATATATATATAAAACTTGCAACTCTATTCTTGCTAATAATTTGAAAAAAAAAAAAAATTATGGGAAAGCAATGGAATTGTAATAACTAAGTTACTAACTCTCCCAAAAGCTTAAGCTGTTAGGAAATGGGCCCAACAATGTATATCATTCTATCTAACAGTATTTATTAGCTTTTAGTCCCAGATTAGGATCTGAAACAAAAAACGTAGGGTTATGTGGGATACTATTAATAGGAGAGCACAGAAGAGGGCAGAGACAGTGGTGTTGAGATTGTATTGGTGGTGAATTAGGTTGACTTGCAGGGTAAGGGTTAAATTTTTTTTAGGAGGTAATGACGTAAGAGAGTGGAGACAGTTGTCTTTCAGAATAACTTGGTTGTGAATTCGCCATATGCATTTCTCCACTTTTAGAAGGAAACTACTTTCAGATCACGGTATTAGATCTTTCAGAAAGTGAAGCCTCTTGTCACCCATACAGTTGCACGGATTTCTTTTCATGGATTGTCAAAGTAATTTTGTTGTCGTTTATGCATGCATGTAAAGAACTACTCCTAATATCCTGTTTCTTTGCCTTGGGCTAGGTGACGACTCCTGGACGAACTTGGTGGAAAATCCCGATAAATGGTGGGACAACAGAACGAATAAGGTAGCAATTGATCTTACGCAGTTCTTCTATTCCTTTTCATTAGACTCTCTCCTTTATTATTTCCTAAATTTTATAATGTGCATAGATCAACAAAAGGTCTCCCGACTTCAAGCACAAAGTTACGGGTGAAGCACTGTGGCTAAGCGGTTCCCCAGCTTGGGTATTGTCTAGGTTGCCTCCTTTGAAAGCTGACCACACTGCTGCTTTTACCGAGAAGTATACGCGGCTATCTAAAGCCATGTAAGGAGAAGAAACAGACTACAAAAGAGAAGGAAGGAATTTCCTTGTAGTAGTCAGGCTTGGCAATGAAGCGTTCTTAGGATGGTTTGTTTTTTTGTATATTGGGTGCAGACGTGCAGTTACTTGATTAGTGAAACGTAGGATGTAGAATTGTTGGTGTTAATTCTTATCCTTGATGGTATTTTCCAACATTTGTTTATCTGTTCTGTTTTGCAATTTTTAATCTCTTTATTTATTTAAGGTTTTGTGGAGGCATCCCTGTGGACTTTTAAATGTTTTTCTTGGTTTATTATGTAATGCCCTTTTTTCAACGTAGGATTTGTGGTTAGGATCCAATGCACCAGGTTATCATTTGATGATAGGGGCCGGTTCGCTTCACACTTAAAATAATACAAAAAATGACACCTCACTCTTCCGGTCCTACTGTGAAGTTCTGAACCGTTGATCTTGTTTAAATGAGTAAAATAAGAGGTCCTGCAAAATTTCAGTTCAATCGGATATCGGTAAGTATTTGATTCAAACAGTTAAAAAAATACTCCCTCCGTCCCAAATTGATAGTCCACTACGAAATTACGTGTAATTTTTAAACTAAAATATATATATTTATTGAAATAATTTTTGAATTTTTTTTGCACCGTATTAAAGTTCTCAATAAGACCTATCAAACAAGATCAATGATGGATATTTTTTTAGGTTCACATTAAAAGATATAAGCCGTTGAAAATGACATGTAGTCCCAAAATGAACTATCATTTTGGGACGGAGGGAGTATTGTTTTCTGTCACAGTAAACACTTTTCGATATCCGATTGAACTGAAATTTTGCAGGACCTCATATTTTACTCATTTAAACAAGATCAATGGTTCAGAACTTCACAGTGGGGCCCGAAAGAGTGAGTTCCACAAATTTGTGTGTCATTTTTTGTGTTATTTTTTGTGATATGTGCTGCAAAAAATTGATATATGGCGTGTTTGATATAGAATGCTAGATCCATTATGGTACTAGTATAGAGAGAGAGAGAGAGAGAGAGATCTTCTTCGGCAAGTAGGTTGTACCCCTCCTCTTTTGGATTGGAAATGGATTTGGCGCCTCCTCTGCTCTCCACGCATTCACCACTTCCTTTGGCTAGTGCTCCAAGAGCGACTACCTACTAAGGACAACCTTTTCTATCGCCACATCGTTCCATCCGAGTCTTGCCACTGGTGGCTGCCCTTCATGCACTTCGTGACTGCCCTCGTGCTTCGGCAATCTGGCTCGCGGTGGGTTTCCCATCTATTTCCAATGGTGTTGACACATCATCATGGTTCCAAACCTTTGTCTATACCACGGGCACCCACCACTCTGGGGTCCCTTGGAACATTATTGCTTTGTTCTCTTGTTGGCACATTTGGAATAACCGTAATACCATCCTTTTTTATCCTCAAAGGAACCCGTTTTCACAACTTCTCGATCAAGTCACAAAAATAATTTTGGCCAAGTCGATTGAATGGTATTTCACCGTCCACCGATCTTCTCCACGGAGTACCCAAACAACTCAAGTAGGATGGAAACCTCCAAGTCAGGGTGTTTTCAAACTCAACACTGATGGAGCCTTTTCTCTCGAAACCAGCAAGGCTGCCACTGGAGGTTTAATTCGGGACCATGAGGGGAATTGGGTCATTGGTTTTCATAGAGACATGCATGCAGTTTCGAGTGCCATGGCTGAGGCTTGGGCTTTGAGGGATGGCCTTCAATTGGCCATTGAGGAGAACATAAAATGTTTGGATGTGGAAGTTGATGCTTTAATTATCACACAACTCATCACCCAAAGAAATTTGGAGTGTCACCCACTTAGTAATGTGATATATGATTGCAGGTTACTCATGGAGAAATTTGAGGCGGTCACGATCAAGCATATCCACCGTGAAACAAATCATTGTGCGGATGCACTATCGAAGGATTCTCCTATTGCTGTTGGAGATTTTTACATTTATCTTGTTATGCCTAGTTGTATTTCTAATTTCTTTCGCAATGACTTGTTAGGTTGTAATTTCCCTAGAACTATTGCTGTAAGACTTTAATTTCTAATGCACCTTTCATTACCCAAAAAAAAAAGAGAGAGAAGTAAAAGAAAAGAAAGATGATTTTAAGGGGCACCCCGGAGCGGCTAGGCATTTATTTTACCACTAGAAATAAAGCACGTATAGAGGAGGAAGTGAAATGACAAGGGAGTTGGCGTTGGGCCCCAAGCTTATTTCTTTCGCGTACCCAACTATTCAACTCAAAACGGCATCCAGATTATTCGATCCCCTTCCTTCACACACCACGCCACACCACACCACAAAGGCGGTTGTTTGGCTTTTTCTTGTTGCCAATCAAACTATGCCCCTACCAAAACTTACTCGTGGCTCTCGGAATCATCTCACATATTTTTCCCACTTCTGCCTCTCTCTACTATGTTTGGGAGTTGGGAGGTGTTTTTCTGACTGACTTATTGATAACAAATTGTTTCAATATCATTGGTTTAAGAATTTTTATTTATTTATTTTTTTTGGGTTTAATAATTTTACTTTAAGTTTTTAATAATTATAAGTTCGTCTCGAAGTGATGATTTGAAAAAAGTAAAGAATTATGAGAACTACCTAAATAATTTGAAAAATATGTATTAAAAAAAAAGACATTTTTTTGGGTTCTGGTACTGCACCGCGGGACTCTGTTAACCCCACTTCTGTTCAATATTTATGATTTACTATGAAATACGCAAAATACTCCATCCAAAAACAACTTATTCCACTATTCCAAACACAGCCTTATGCCAAACTTGCCACAATTTCACTAGATCGGTGTGTTAGCTAGAACTTGCCAGTTGCCAAACTTCGCCAAACCACTCGTTTTCTCTCACAAACTTGACACCTCCATCTTCCCCAAGCCCCAAACCACAACCAACCAAACTACAAAAAAAAAAAAAAAAAAAAAAAAAGCCCTAATCCTCTCTCTCTCTTCTCTGTGTGTGTGTGTGTGCAATTTTCTCACTTTCTTTCCTGAGGTTTGTGCCGATTTGGTGTTGAGATTATTAGGGTTTCCTTTCTGCTTTTAGCAACTGCAAACCTGAAGTCTTGACTTTGTGTTGCATCTCTCTCTTTGTGTTTCCTTTTGATTTGAGGTGATGGGTTGAAGAGAAACGTTTGATGGAGTGGGACAGCGGTTCTGATCTGAGCGGCGACGAGGAAGGAGGAGGAGGATTTCTGTTGAACGATGGGGGTCCCTTTCCATTTCCTCTCACCAATTTACTCCAAACAGCGCCTTGTGGATTCGTTGTCACCGATGCTTTAGAACCGGGCCATCCGATTATATATGTCAATTCAGTGTTCGAGATGGTTACTGGTTATCGAGCCGAAGAGGTCCTTGGCCGGAATTGGTAAGTTGTACGGTTTACAATTACACATGTATATTCTTCCACTTGAGTTGTTTCAGTTCATATGTTGGATTTGTTGCTTTTGCCGTTAATTTTGTTGGTTTGAGCTTTGGGTTGTTGTTCTTGCTTGTTGGAATTAGGTTCAAGTCTCGTGTTGCTTTAAACATTCCAAGTTTTGCACCTGCAGGCCTACCTTTTTGGCCTTTATTTCATTGCCTTAAATAAAAAAACTCCTCCCTACCCCCCTTTAAATCTCCAAAGCAAAATTTCATGTTATTTATGCGGATGTCTTGTGCATAACTGTGCTGAGCACATAATAGTTGCCAATAGTCCGAGTAACTGAACAGCTACCCTGAAGAAATGATTATGTCATTTATGTGGAAAATCCAAGTAACACAGAAATGACCGATATGTTTGTGAAGTACCACTGCCCTTTTTGTTCCCTTGCTTATTGCTTAAAAATGTGCAATGAGCAAGTAAAGTAGTTTGGTTTGGACTTAGGAATTGGTTGCTTTAGTGCTTATTCAGGAAACCAACAATCAAAAAAAGCAAAAAGCAATTGTTAAACTAAAAGGATTTGCTTATTCTTGGTTCTGGTCATTGCTTACGTAAACGAATAGGCAAGTATGGAGTGTGGGTCAATATGGGCCCAAGTCCATTTTTATGGTTAGAGAGGTATGGTATGACTCCTGGTTTTGGTTTGGATCCGTTGGGGACCTTATAGTGGAGGATTGGAGAGGAGAGGAAATTTATTAGAAAAAAGACAATTGGAATGTAGTAAAGAACTCAAAACACTCAAAGCAAAAGACAATTTGTGAACTTGTTCAGGCTCTATGTTTCCCACTGACGAAAATGGTGGAATTTTTTTTTATGTTAACTAGAGAATGATTAGATTTCAGCTACCTCATTGAAGACTATCTCTCTCCCCCTCAACGTCAATGGGTTTTTTCCTTTCAGAGTTCTGAATAGCCCATCATTTACTTGTGGAACAAAATGCAAGAACACTTCCACTAACTTAGTAGAATTCTTTAAGTTCTCTATGACTTTATATGATTGCTTATGATATTGCGAAGGGAGATATGACCGGTACACCCCTATGTTTTCCCCTTACCTCTGCGAAGTGTCAATAGAACTTATGCTTTAAAATGCAGTGGTTTTGTGCTGAAAAGAGGACTGACTAAGCTTGTTTATCATTTGGAGCTGAGAGAAATTAGAAGCAACAACATCACATGCCAGATGCCTCATACATTAGACCGAAGTTTGGGTTACCTAAGTAATATGTGGATGCAATATTGGTCTGAGATGTACAAAAATATTTCAGTTACGTCTAGTCATTGTTGTTGACGTTTGCCAAAGGAAATCTAGCATGTTGATTATGCATCTGAAAGTAACCCTGACCAATGCACAGGCCCTTTCTATTATTCTTCCTTCTTTGTTATCTTTCTATGATTTGAAACAGGTACAAGTGACTTAGAGGGAAATTCTAGCTTAGTCTATTGTTTGTATAGGTAACATTACTTGCTTGACAAAATACAGAAGGGTTCACTTTTACCTTTGCATCTCAACTAAGGGGATTTTGGTATTCTACAAAGCCGTCTTCCCTTATCGTTAGTCTAGAGCGAATCATATTCTCAATCATGCCTCCACTCGCTACTCTACTGACCACTGAGATTTTGATTTACTTTTTTTGTGTTTTTTTCTGACATTATGTTATGTGGCTGTACTGACCACTGAGATTTTGATTTACTTTCTCTGTGTTTCTCTGACATAATGCTATGTGGTTTTCTGATTGACTGATATTTATGTTGTATCATGTATGCATTAATTGTTCTAGTGTAGAAGTTGTGGTTTCCTGGTACTTGGTGATGTGTAGTTGAGTTGGGAACAAATGTAGTTGGCTGGAACTATAGGTATTCAGCTGCAATGGTTATTCAGCTGCAATGGTTATTGATATGGTTATAAATTGTAAATGGAATCTATGAAACTTTGTACAAAAGGTTCAGTTCTTGCAAAATTAAATTTTTCTTGTTTTGGTATTTAGGGTTATCCTATGTTGCAAAATTATGGTCACTCATCCGTCAATCCTTCCAAAATATGAATTACCAATGTGAACGTGGGATCCCTGGGACTAACTTCTTTGCTATGGCCTAACCTATGATACCTTCATCGGCCCTCCCAAGAAGTGAGTGATCTTGAAAGGGGAATAGTGATTGTAGGGTTCAGGTTCCGATTTGGAAGGTGTCATATTGGCCTTCTTTGGTTGAATGTGCTACTTGATTTTGGATTCTTTAATATCTGGTGGTTTCTTTAGGACTTTGGATCTGTAAACGTAGCTTTCATTTATCTCCCCTGCACTCCAGCATAGTTATGGGAAGCATTAGGCATTGATGTGCATCTTTTTTTCATGGAATTCTTTATGTATATTGACCAAACACTCTTCTGGTTCTAATGTGGTTGTATTCTGAATATTTTGCTTTCTCTCCTAACGCATTTATCGAAAATAACTACTTGCATCTATCTTGCTGTGCTTTAATTTTGGTGCTGTCTGTAACATCATGGTTGATTAAAATTTACACATCATTTAGTAGAGTTCGCTAGGAATGATTTTGTTGTTCTGATTCTCTGAGATTTTTTGGGCAGTCGTTTCTTGCAATGCAGAGGCCCATTTGCAAAAAGAAGGCATCCACTTGTGGATTCTACTGTAATTTCAGAAATAAGAAGATGCCTTGATGATGGTGTTGAATTCCAAGGCGATTTGTTAAATTTTAGGAAAGATGGATCTCCAGTGATGAATAGGTTGCGGTTGACACCTATATGTGGAGATGATGATGCAATTACTCATTTTATTGGTATCCAGTTCTTCACCGAAGCAAATCTTGATCTGGGTCCACTTCCAGGATCTTCTGCAAAGGAGTCGGCAAGAATATGTGACCGTTTCCGTTCCAGTCTTTCCTCTTGGCAGGCAAGCATAGACGGGAACCGAAGTATTACTCGAGGGGCTTGTGGAATTCTGCAATTGAGTGATGAGGTGATTTCTCTGAAGATTCTTTCACGCTTGACTCCAAGAGATATTGCATCTGTGGGATCCGCCTGCAGGCAACTCTATGAGATAACAAAGAATGAGGATCTTTGGAGAATGGTTTGTCAAAATGCTTGGGGCAGCGAAACAACTAGAGTATTAGAGACGGTTCCAGGAGCAAAGAGACTTGGTTGGGGTCGACTGGCAAGGGAACTCACCACTCTTGAAGCAGCAGCATGGAGGAAGCTTACTGTTGGTGGCGCCGTTGAACCCTCTCGTTGCAACTTCAGTGCATGTGCAGTTGGGAATCGGGTGGTTCTTTTTGGCGGAGAGGGTGTCAACATGCAACCAATGAACGATACCTTTGTATTGGACTTAAACTCTAGCAAACCAGAGTGGCAACATGTCAAAGTGGGCTCTCCGCCTCCTGGTCGTTGGGGTCACACACTTTCTTGTGTCAACGGATCTAATTTAGTTTTATTCGGCGGCTGTGGAACACAAGGCTTACTAAATGATGTCTTTGTACTGGATCTGGATGCAAAGCAACCAACTTGGCGCGAAATCTTCAGCCTCGCCCCTCCACTCCCACGATCGTGGCATAGCTCCTGCACCCTTGACGGGACAAAGCTGATTGTTTCGGGTGGCTGTGCTGATTCCGGAGTACTCCTTAGCGACACTTTTCTGCTTGATCTCTCAATGGAGAAGCCCGTCTGGAGGGAGATACCAGTAGCGTGGACTCCGCCTTCTCGTTTGGGTCACACTCTCTCTGTTTATGGTGGTAGGAAGATTTTGATGTTTGGGGGTCTGGCTAAGAGTGGGCCCCTCCGGTTCCGGTCGAGCGATGTCTTCACTATGGATCTGAGCGAGGATGAACCGTGTTGGAGATGCGTGACTGGTAGTGCAATGCCTGGTGCTGGAAATCCAGGCGGCATAGCTCCTCCTCCCAGGCTTGATCATGTGGCCGTGAGCCTGCCAGGGGGAAGAATATTGGTGTTTGGTGGGTCTGTGGCGGGTCTTCACTCGGCCTCACAGCTTTACATCCTCGATCCAACTGATGAGAAGCCTACGTGGAGGATATTAAACGTTCCTGGGCGTCCGCCACGATTTGCTTGGGGACACAGTACGTGCGTTGTTGGAGGGACAAGGGCCATTGTTCTTGGTGGTCAAACAGGAGAGGAGTGGATGCTAACTGATCTTCACGAGCTGTCTTTGGCAAGTTCTGTTGTCTGATCGAGGAGAAATGCAAAGCAAGCTTTGGCAACGAACGAACAAGGAATCCCTTGATCTCAGTGATAAAACTGCCTCATTTGTCTAATGTTGGAGAATGTGCATAATATGAAGATGCTCGACAGGCCTAGCCATGGTCCTTGGTGCATTTTCTTGTACCAAGGTACTTGTTGCTCGCAATGAATTTCTCTGAATGACTTTTCATCAGGGCTTGATTTTGTGAGGTGTGTACGGTTTCTGTACAACATACTTTGGATCATCCTGCTTTCTAGTTTGGTAGCGCTTGAATAGAATAGTAGGAACAATACATGTAGGTTTAGTATCTGTGTTGTTAGTACTCAATGTGTAGATTGGTGGGTATAATATATGTAGGTTTAGTTTTGTGTATTGTTGGAAAAAAGAAAACAAAAATGCAAAAAACGTATTGTCATTTTGTTGCACGTGGTGGTGTGCAAATCCAATCTTCCTGCTAGGGCTCAGGGCCAGGGGTGTGGTTGCTGGAACTGATGAAACTGTTTTGTCGAGTTCGAAGGGAAGAGATTCAAGAGAAGACAGGATCTTCTCGCATATGTTCTGGTTCATCTGTTAACGGTTGCCTCTTGCCTGTTTACTAGGTGGTTTGACCTTCATTCTAATTTATTAAGTTCCAAATCTTTGGTGGCTGTATTAAACCAAAGGATTTTGGTGCTCTGTTTTGCACCAAACTAGTTGGTTAGTCTCAGCCGCTTGTCTCTCTCTCCCTCCCTCGCTTCCTCCATTGTTTTTTACCCCTTCCTTTCGACGTGTTTGGGGAGCGACTTGTTATTGAATTTGGTTATGTTGCAAAATATGCGGTTTATCATCAAATTTCTTGGTTTTGCACTTTTTTTTACTCAAGACTTGGACATGTTTGACAGATGAAGCTTATTATTTATTATTAAGTTATTTTATACAAATTTAAAACTATGAACAACTTCCCCCCCCCCCCC
>JAXBDA010005796.1:0-23057 GCA_036023075.1 Gaultheria prostrata
TCCCCCCCCCCCCCCCCCCCTCTCTCTCTCTCTCTAGTTAAAGTAGTGTTTTTTTTTGGGAAGTAGGAGTAGAAATAAAGAATATTTTAATATAGTGAAGTTAGAATAGAGAGTTTGATGTTTTGAGTTTTTGAAAAAGTGACTTGCTAATTTGTAAAATGTGTTTTTGAGGTTAAATTTGGTTCAATTTTTGTTGAGGCTGATGAGGATGCTTTAAGGGTCAATCTATGATGAGTTGTGCCTCTTTCAAATACATCCTGGAGGCATCAATGCAAGTCGTCCTTTTATTTATTTATTTTTAAATTCGATGTCTAGGCCAGCATTCGAGCATCTTAATTAGTTCTGGGAGATCAATTCAACCTGCTACTAACCGGGACCCTATTTAAAGCCAGAGTAAAGTTTTATATGGATTAGTTCCAAAAGAGTCGATGACACTTGAAAAGTTTCGAATCCAAATCCTTAGGAGAAGGTAAACCCATAGGTCGATACTAACCCTTTCGGATTTCAATGCTAGTGGTCCTAGTGTAGCATTATTTCTGGCTTTTAAACCTTCAGTGTGATATGGATATATAACTCCCACTGGTCCCTTGCAAAAACATTCCAATTGCTTAAACTGTTGGTTTGATTGAATGCTACTTGCCTAGCTACTTCTTTACATGTATTTTTCTACGCAGCTATAATTTCAATCAAATCCTTATTTTTCCAAGAATAAATGTGTGATTGCCCCCTCTCCTCTCTCTTATGTATTTGTGGTTTATCTGCCTCTGCACATCATAAACATATACGGCATAATGACACCAGTCATAGGAACACACACATAATACACAAACACGAACAAAGATACGTTGTCCACAGCCGTTTGATGCACGTACGTAGTCTAACGGCGCATTCGAGAGACCTTGTACATCGACTTTGTGTTTGAACCTATGTATCTGTGTCCAAAATATTACCCTACACACAGATGCCTAATTAATCTCTCGACTCATTCAACAACCGTAAGATCGAACATACGGAGAAGAAGAATTAACACCGCCGTTTCGACAACTCAACGTCGCTTCCGACTCATTCAACCACTATAAGATCGCTCGAAACCATTGTAAAGAGAAGGAAAAGATTACCCAAAAAAAAAAGTGAAAAGAAACAAAAAACAAAACAAAACAAAAAACCATCCTACTTCTCCTTCCCTTTGCTTCACCAAACTGAAAACACTTTTAGCGGTGATGAATATCATAAAACAGGATGATTTTAGCCTTTTAGGTCATAGTGTCAGTATGCAATTCAAACCTTTTCATAATTAAAAAATGTTAACAAACAGACTTAGACGTGCATAACATGTACAGAGGGTATAATAGTAATTGGTAAATTGACATCTGTACTATGTGCTTTGGTATATTAACCCTTTTTAGCATTTTTTTTTTCCGTTATTCTTAATCTATTACATGGGGAAGGGGAATGAGACTCGATCCCGGGATGCAGTGTAAGACATCCAAGAGCTCTACCTTATGAGTTAGCCACCACTTGCCTTTCTAGCATTAGAAGAACAGGTTTTAAGTACTCCCTTCTCCGTCCCCATTCTTTAGTGTTTTTTGGGAGAGCACCATTTTTTCAATTGGTTATTTTGTAATTTATTAATACTATTTTTGATGATTTTGAAAACTTTGTTTAGTAGAACTAAGGGAGATTTATCAAATAAGATCTATATTGCATATAACATGTATTGCCTTTGAAAATTATAGCCAATTTTGTATCCACCTCGAATAGAATGAGGGACAAAAGAACGGGACAGAGGGAGTATCATTTAATTGTATCGACTGGCATAAGTTCACGTCTTATGAAATCAAGATTAGTATTAATATTTTAGAGACATCTAAACATCGAGAAAGCATTAAAATAAACTTTTGGTTGTTTTCCAATTGTTCTCGTGTATTTTGACTTTTTTTTTTTTCTGTTCATCAAATAATATTCTTCTCGAACTAGCGGAAGCCTGCAGCCCAGCCCACGTAGCCCTTTCAAGTGGGCCGAGTGGTCATCCCATCCAATAAGCCCAAGGGCCGACGGTATCCAACTTTATCCAGTGTGAGAAAGTGTTTGCACCCGTTTTTGGCATTTTTCCCTAAAGGGCCAAAAAGTATTATTTTTGAACCGAATTGGGCTAAATTCACTAATGAAATTAATGGGTCACATTAATTTTGTTTTATTCAGTTAAGGCCCAATTAATTTTTTATGGAGCTTGGCCCATTTTGATATATTGGCTCGGTAACCCAGTGGTTGAGTCAGTAAAGGGGATGACAGTTACTTGGAGTAAGCTTCTAGAATTTATTAAGGCTATTGGATAGAGTATAAATGGCCAAATTTCCTAAATTTCCACGTGCAAGAGAAGAAGATCAAGTAATGGGATTGTGGATATGCCCCCATGATCTCAGTTTATTCCGTAGGAAAAGGAAATGGGTTAGTGCTTAACCTCCTGTAACCATTTTCTTTTATCATTTGGATGAATTTCTAAAGTTTCAAAGGCTATGTGACTTCCACGTGGCCCCCATGATCACATGTAATGCTCGAAATATGGGGGATGCATACCTCAGGCAGTGGGTTTTGGTTCAAAATAGTGATGACGGACTGCTAGTAACTGCCAGGTTTGAGAGTGGAGTGCAAGGCATGAGACACATGGCGATCTCTTTTCAAGGCAGGAAAACATGGGGAAGTTGGTGACTCTCGACCAAGGGCCTATAAATACCCCATCTGAAGACTAAAAAGGGGTTCCTCAACCATTAACCTCACGGTTACTCAAAATTCCGGCTCCTGCCATACTATGTTTTTACTTTCCAGCAAAGTACCCACTCAACTCCATTGAGTTTTATCTTTTTCCACAAGATTCTAGACTGCCTAGATCTTGTTGTTTTCCATTTCCTTGTACCCAAACTTTGTTAAACCGTTAATAAAGTTTGATTTATTTTCATTTACGTCGCTGTTTTCTCATTTTCCACATGGTTGGAAAATTATCTCGTTATGTTCTTCTTCTCACACGGTTGGGAAATTTGAAGTCCTTTTCGTTGAGGCAAACCACGAACCAACATTCGGCCTCACCCTTTGGGTCGAACACAATCTGCTACGAAAGAAGTCAGAAAAAGGCACGAAGGCCTTTACAACAATCGGACTGTACCGCACGGTCTTGGCACGCCCGCAACACAAACCGCATCAGGCGCTCGCAGTTTCACCATTGAGTTTTTCCCAAAAGCGGAGAAACAGAAAGTCTAATACAGTCAACGAACCATCACGGTCAACTATTCGCCACGTGTGCACTAATGGTAACAAACGCATTTTAATTGGTCGGATAAAATTACATTGCTCCGTAGAGGACTCAGCTGATTTCGGCCTCGCAAAACCCTCATTCTCTCTCTTGTATACCCAAAACCCCAAAGGATCTCTCTCTCATCACAGAGCGAAGACAGAGTATAGAGTGACCTAAGGTTTGTTGAAAGGGGTGGGAAAATGATTGGGGATAAGGACAGGAAGTTGAAGGTTGTGGAGAAAGTGGAGGAGGAAAACGCAGAACACATTGATGGAGACCACCTCGTTATTTCTATCGAGAAGTTGCAGGAGATCCAAGACGAGCTCGAGAAAGTGTAATTCTCTCTCCCTCTCTGTCTATATGTATATGTACGTTGCGTATGTATATGCATTTAGTTGAGCATTGTAACCAAGGTCCATGAAAAATGTAGCTTCCTGTTGCATCAATACTTTTCAGGACTCTATCATGATTTTTTATCATCACATGAGAGTCTGTGACCGATTTTCTCCATCCTTTTGACAGCAATATAAGGCATCTTCCTCCTTAAATCATACTCCCTCCTTCTGCATTGCTGGTCTATTTAGGGATGTCTCAGAAGGGTTTTTCGTCGAAGTACTCCTCTTTTTCAAACAAATTGGTGAAGTACTCTCGTTTTCAAACTATTTGTAAAAATACTCTTTAGCACGATTTCGAATTGAGCTAACTGTAAAACACGAACTGGAATTGCGCTAACTGGTGCCCGCGTTCGCGTGGCACCTGAAGTCCGCGTAGGTGTTTAACGCGATGTGAGATTGCGCTACCCAGCTGGAAAATAAATCAAGGCAGATGGCCGATGAAGAAAATGGAGAAAATCGCGCTAAAAATTTCACTGCTCGGTCGCGTGCGAAGAGCCCTGTGCGGAGCAAATCGCCGATGAAGTAGGGAAGGAGGCAGCAGAGCAGCAGCCACGTGCACGAGTTTTGATTCTTTGTCGTTGATCGGGGGGAGATCCGGTGAGACGCTGGCGCCGTTGATGGGTTAGAGTTTTAGTCGGAGGTCTGATCTGAGGCTTTTGCTTGGTGTTTTGGGTGCTCTGTTGGCTCCGGTTTATGTTACTCCCAATGAGCCTTTGCCTCATCTGATCTGAGCCTTTGCTTGTTGTTTTTTTTCTCCATTTTCATCTGCCTTGCCTTAATTCCAGTTGGGTAGCGCAATCTCACATTGTGTTAAATACCTACGCGGACTTCGGGTGCCACGCGGGCACCAGCGTGGTCAGTTAGTGCAATTTCAGTTCGCGTTTTATAGATAGTGCAATTCGAAATCGCGCTAAAGAGTATTTTTACAAATAGTTTGAAAACGAGAGTACTTCGCCAATTTGTTTGAAAGAGAGGAATACTTCGACGAAAAACTCGTCTCAGAATGTTTGTCCCGTTGAAAAGTCGAACTAAAAATTGTGTAAATTTCCACAAACTACCCCTCATAAATGATTAAGAGTAGTTTTTAATAAAGAGAATACGGGGTAATATTGGAAATCTAATCAACTATTCTAAGGGGACATGCATTAATTGCATGCCCCCTTAAAAAGTTGGATTCCCTATATAGGGCAAACAATATGGGATTGAAGGAATACTCATCAAAATATTTATAGTGTTTAGCAAAAAGGGCCATAAAAGAAGTGTATTTCGGGCATGGTTGTTAGAAACCTACTATACAAGATACGTATCTCACCCTGTATCCTTTTTGTATGGAAATTCAACGATATGATTGCGTATTCTGTGATTTACAGCCGTATCCTAATTCGATACTTATCCTACAATTACTTATTGAGATATAGTCGGACCTTATTTCAAGAAGCGGAACCCCAAATGCATTAATCTAAGTTGTTTAATCAAATTATGTCATCTTTCAACCATTTGATAGAAATACAACCTCAATGTAGGGCTTGTATAAAAAAAAGAATCATACTTTGATTGTGTTTTGCTTGAATCATATAACGACTCTTCTTTTACTGAAAATTTTGTATCTTCAATACTATGTGATGCAATCAAATATTAAGGGGAATCAAGAATCAAAAGAGATGAGCAAAATCTCAATCAAGGGAATAAACCCCTAAGGGTAGAGAGAGAAACTATGTCTCAATCAATATATTTCAATATTCTTAATAATCAAAAGCTGCATAATGAAAGACTCTCACTCCTATTTATAGACCCACTAGCACAAGGACTAGAAATGACATTACTACCCTTAAGTCTACTACATCAGACTCACCTATTAAAAGAAAACAACTTGTCCTCAAGTTGGACTACAATACTCAAACAACTAAATAAAGAAAACATGGAAACATAGAAGTATTTATTATGGAGTTCCGAGGTAGTCATGTGGTTGCATTTCCTTGATCCACGTCATCCTCATGCAATAACCCATCTTCAAGATGAGCTTCATTTTATGAACATTCACCGCATCCATACTCATGTGTGAATAGCTCTCCCATTTGGCTTGCCCCTTACGAACCACAATATCCTCAAAGTAGCACTTGACACATACACCCAAAGCATCCCTCAAACAATTCCTTGTAAAATGTAAAGAAGGTAACTCCACGTTACATCCAAAGCTTGCTTGATTGAAGACCATGCCTAAAGGATCAATAAGTTGCCTCAAGTACTCTTTACCCCCCTTTGGCAACTCTTGAATTAGATTGGGTACCAAGGCAATACAAACTTGAACATCTAGGGCAAACTCGGGAGGCAACACTTCCGAACGATCTTCAACCAACACTTCATCAAGTTGTGGAGTGTCTAAGTCATTCTCACCAGGTTGTGCGTCATCTTCAATTTCGAAGTCACAATCATTAATCTTCATGTCATAACTCTCGTCAAAGACTTGCTCACTATCTTCCCAAAAAGTGCAAGGCTCATACATCGGAAGCCTAGACATTTCTTCTTCTTTATGACTACTACCAATGTCCTCAAATCCTTCTTCTTCATCGTTACCCTCCATGTCCTCATTTGAACATTCATCATAAACGGGAAGGTTTTCATAGTCACCTCCAAAGATGGAAAAATCTTCAAATACATCTCCAAACTCCTCTAACTCTTCTCTTGGAAACTCGTCAAAGATCGGAACACTATCATACCCATACGCTTTATTGCAACATGAGTCTTTCACTTCTTTCACCTCCTCAACAAAGAGGGAGTTAAGAACACGCTCACAAGCTTTTTCACTAACTTGCAACTCGAGAATTGGTTCTCCATACTTAAAGCATTCAAGAATTCCACTAGGTGACGGGTTTCTAGCCTTCAAGGTACCGATTAGAGGGTGAATTTTCGTTGAGACCACCCCTAAGGACTTTCTCTTACCAAAACTAGTCGAAGAATTGGCATTGGGATTATGATGGAAAAACAAGAATTCTTCCTTGAACTTCTTCTTCATCTTATCCCAATCTCTAATCCTTTCTTTGCCTCTCCCTTGTCGACTAACTTTGAGTTGTGTCCACCAATCCGAAGCTCTCCCTTCAAGGCAATTAGATACCAATTTCACCTTCTTTTCTTTGGTAACATGATAATACTCGAAAATACTCTCAATGGAGTTCAACCAATCAACGAACTCTTGTGGGCTTCCACAAAACTTGGGGAGTTCATTATCAATCAAATTCACCAACGTGTGTTCAAAACTAACCAAATTTGTTCTACGCCAATGCGGAGTACCAAAAGAATTCTCCAATGGAATGCAATCCATACTTTTGGTCGGACGTTGCAAACGTCGCACCTTGTCATACAAAGTAGTGACTTCTTCACCCAACTTTTTAATCTCATTCCGATTTCCTTTTGACTTGCAATCATTCTTAATTCCATCGCCAAAGTTTCTCATAAACTTTCTCTCTCTACCTTCTCTTCCTCTACCTCTTTGAGCCATTATCCCACCAAAATCAACTCCAATCACCAAATTCAACCCAAATTAAGCAAAACCCCATAAATTGGGACCCCAAACTTCAACAAATCTCGAGCAATCAACACTAATTACCCCCAAATATGACAAATCCACAACAAACAACAACAATTTGCAGCAAACCCAAGCAAAATCGTAACAAACAACAGTAACCCAAGTGAAATCGCAACCTGTAAGTAAGGATTCGACACTTACCCAACCTGAAATCACAATACAAAGGCCTGAACTCACTGGGTCAACTCGAAATCACTGGTTCAAGCAGCAAACATAGAGTCTCAGGTGCTAAAACCCAGATACTAGTACTGAACAGCAACTAATCGACTGATTCAAATCCAAATGAAGGCTGTTCGAGCCTTATTCTTGTGTTTCGAACCCTGATTAGTGGTTTCGAGTACCAAACAGTGGGTTTCGAGACTGGGTCTGATGATTCGAGTGCTGTATAGCAAGAATCGAGTTCGATTTATACTGTAGCAGGTTTGTATAGGTTTGATTAGTGGTCGTACAGGTTCGATTTTGGTTCGTACACGACCGGTTTGTGCGAAAAGTTGCAGATCGAGTTCGGAAATGGCTGAATATGGTTCGAACAAGCTTAATTTGAAGGTTTGAGTTTGATTTAGGGCTGGAAAAGGTTGCAAATGAACAGATCTGTTGATTTCGACTGTAACAGGTTGGTTTGGAATTTTCCGGCGACTTTTTCCGGCGAAGTTTTAGGGCTCCGGCAAGATTTTCCGGCTAGGTCTGATTCCGGCGAGATTTTAGGCGAAATGGATGGTCAGGATCTGAGCTCAGTGCTCTGATACCAAAATGATGCAATCAAATATCAAGGGGAATCAAGAATCAAAAGAGATGAGCAAAATCCCAATCAAGGGGATAAACCCCTAAGGGTAGAGAGAGAAACTATGTCTCAATCAATATATTTTAATATTCTTAATAATCAAAAACTGCATAATGAAAGACTCTCACTCCTATTTATAGACCCACTAGCACAAGGACTAGAAATGACATTACTACCCTTAAGTCTACTACATCAATGTAAGCATAATTTGTGGGTGTTAATAGGTGTATCTACTTTTAATTATATATTAATTATGATTAACGTGGTTGAAGCATAAATTAGATTTAATATTTTGGCACAAGAAAGTAAAGTCTAAACAAGCCATTTTAAAATCTAGAATATCTAGCTCTAGAATATCCATGTGAAATATCTAGAGAGTTTTTTTGTGGGAATCATTCGCTTGCGTAATTCTAGAATGGGTTCTAGCCATTTTGCACCAAGCAAAAAAAAGGTCTAAGTTCAGGTGTAATACAAATATTCTCTTTCCCCGCTCCTGTCTTACGTATTCACCATCTTCTAACAATATTGTCCAACTAAACATTAGAAACTCCCACTATTCTAACTAACGTATCTTAAGATACACGATACGTATCTCTGTAGGATCTATACAATGAAAATAAGATACACGATACGTACCCCAATTTGAAAACACGAAGGAAACAGAACGAGGCCCCCTAGAAGTTAAGAGGGACGGGGTTCAAGTCCTTTACTGCCGTTGAGCCTTTCATGACTTCGAGCTAGTACACCCTGCCATTCCTGACCAAAGGAAGGAATGGGAGATGGGGTGCCATAGATCAACAAAAGTTGAAAAAAAGGGTGACTTGTCAGCAATTGCCCAGGTTTACAGAGGGAAGGGTGAATTGTTGTGATTTGTCAGCCATTGCCCAAAGAATGTGGTCTGATACTTGGGCCACAACTTTGGCAAGTTGGCAAGGACTGAGGGATGTGGCGAAAGATGCAGACAATTGATGCCACTCAAAATTTCAAAGTCTTTGCATTGTCTTGCACAATTCCCAATTTAATTCGATTCACTATTAGAGAAAAAAGAGAATTTTCATTCTTGATTTGACAACTATGCTCTCGAGTTTTATGGTTCTAGCACGTTTTCTATTATTTGCCTTTTTCAACTTGATGACTTTCCTATTGTGGAAGCAATTGAGTATATAAGTCTATTTCGTGTTTTATTGTCATGAAGATATTTACCTACACGTACTTGTCAAGTTTGAAATTGGGCTTAAATTTGGCATGATTTTCCTTTTTGTTGGATCCCTCAAAGAAGTATTATTGGTTGCATTTAGTGGTCCTTAACTATGTATAATGCAATAATCTCTGAATAGGTGATTCATAACTAGTTCAGAAGCCTAATAAAGGACATCTATTTACATTCTCTTGTTATGTTAAGTGTTGTTTATCATAAGGGGCCCAGTTGTTGACCGGATATGAACGTTGGGTTGAACTATTTCCAAGTGGATCACATATCCGGTGTTTGGTTAGAATTAACTAGATTACATGTGAATCGTATATATATTCCCACCATGTAAGTTTATATAACTCCATGGGGGAGGTGGTATTGTTAATGCCATCACTAGTAATCTCATGGGGCAACATATCTTCATATCCTACCGGTATTGGTTGTATCATTGAAAGTAGCCTATCTGTGTTTTGTTTTTATTTTTGTTTTTGTGATTTTTTTTGGACTTTGCTGTTTTTCATTTCAGATTAATGAAGAGGCAAATGATAAGGTCTTGGAAGTAGAGCAGCAGTACAATGAAGCACGGAAGCCTGTCTATGGGAAGCGGAATGATATCATCAAATCTATTCCTGACTTCTGGTTGACTGCTGTTAGCCTGTTAGTGATACATCCTTGCCTGTTTTATTGTTGAAACCCAATGGTAACCTGCCGTTGTAATTTCTTAGATGCTGTTTTGAGACCCCTATGGTTCAGTGATAATCCTTTATTCCATGCAGTTCTTGAGCTTTCCTGCTCTTTGTGACCTTTTGACTGAAGAAGACCAAAAGGTTTGATCTTGTTGAACTCAATTCATTATTTGAAGCTTCAGTTTTTTTCCTTTTCTGTGCTGAGTTATTACCTAAGATCTTGGCTTCTGCTATTTCAACTAACAAAGCCTGATAAGATGATTCTTGGGATGTTTTAGTCTCTTTTCCCTATCACTTGGTTTACGGCATTTTAATCTTTATTTTTATAGTAACTTGAGCTAATGTTGGAATTTTTGGGTAGTAGATATTCAAGTATCTAAGTTCCCTTGAAGTGGAGGATTTTAAAGATGCGAAGTCGGGGTACTCTATTACTTTTGTAAGTGTTGTTTCCTCTCTCTGCTGAGGTTTTGATTAAATTTCCTTTCTTTAATGGAGGCCGTGTGCATTGGATGCTGGAGGGTGCTCTATTTTAGTGACAGTTTCTTTTAATTAATTGTTATTATTGTTCTGTCTTATTTTCATCAGAATTTCAACTTGAATCCTTACTTTGAAGACATTAAGCTCACAAAGAGTTACACCTTCCTTGACGAAGGAATGACAAAAATTGCTGCAACATCAATTAAGTGGAAAGAAGGCATGGTAAGAGTTCTTTGAGCACGTATTCGATCTTTTAGTAATTTATTTGTACAATCGTACTAAATAACATAGATTTGTGAAGGGCATTCGTAATGGAGTACTGGGTCATGAGAAGAAAGGGAGCAAGCGGCCTCATGCTGCTGAAAGGTAGTTTTTCTTGGTTTTGACTTTTGGATTTCATGATTTTGTTTGTATAATGAATGATAGTTCGATAATTAGAGGCATTAATTAATGATATGAATTTCTTACTGAAATTTTAGTCCATAGGTTGGGTGGTCACCGTTGTTGATAAGTTTCAAAGTTACCGTGCTGTATACTTACTATGTGTTTTAATTACTGTCATCGATACTCGGCGCTTGGAGAAGGGTGTGTGATTTGTGGTGTCTATGAAGCAAGGACCAGTGTTTTAAGAAGCATGCTTAGTCGTGCGCCCAAGCGTGAAGCGAGGTGTGGGTATTGGGCTTCAATGTGATGATGCGAGGCAAGGGTGGCAAAGCGCTGGTGAGGCGCAGAAAGTGCGTGTCTCGGGACTAAGCTCAAGGCGCATGAACTGCGCTCTTAACCATAAAATTCTAACTAAGAATTTTTTGTACGCCGTCCATTTTTTGAAGTCTATGTAGCACTTAATGAGATCCAAAGCACCAGATCATAGTTTTTGTAGAATGCCCTGATATCTTTTTCCACTGGCACCTTCCTCTTCTGCTACAACTGTCCTCTTCGACTCCGAAGGTTAGTTGCAAGGCAAGCATATGGGACGCAGATAAGCAACCTTCACCACTACACTACCCCACTGCATAGACCTCACCTCCTCTTCTAGGAACCACCATCAGCGGAATCCTCCAGAAAACGAGATCTGAAACTCCTCTTTCACCTCCACAACCCCACTTCTAGTCCTCACCCTTTTCCGTGATCCCACCGTCGTCGGAAGCCTCCAGAAGACTAGATCTGAATCTGTTATTGGTTTTCGAGCATAATGGAAAAACACAAACTAAACAAGAGAGATGGCATAGAAAGTATATGTATTTGTGTCCACAAATAAATTTACTTTATATGTTGTGATTATGAAAAATAGTAATAGAAAATTTTCATCATGTCCGTGTCCACACTACGTAGGTCTGGCATGTTTAGTTGGACAATCTCCACCTAGAGCATAACCTCGTTGCTTTGTCTCATTGCTATCTCTTAATCTCACTAGATAGTAATGAGACAAAATAATCTCACTACTAGACGCCATAAGGTTTTGTTTGGCTTGTAAAGGGAGTGGAATAAAAGAAGTCTAGTGATCCCAAATAAATAAATCGATGTTGTTTTCTTTCTTTCTCATTGTTGAATTGGGATTGTTGATGATTCATGATTACATAGTCAAAAAACCGGCCTCTTTCCTCCCTTCAAATTGCATACACCATGAACTCACGGGAGATTTCCTATTTTATGTATTAAATGCCATCAGGTTGAGGCACCTTTTAAGGACCATTAATCCTAGAAAATTATAGTTATTTACTAGAGAAGTTGAATTTGTATGCGTGAAACTAGGTGGATCTCCGACCCTTGGACGCATATCCTCAACCATAACCAAGCCCATGATACGTGTCATGGTTATATAACCTAGCTCATTGTTAGAAAATGATTTAGCATTCAATTTGGTGAATTTATGAGACTTTTGTCCTGGTTTTTCTGCGATATAAGCTACATTATGTTTTTGTTTAAGTACGTAATAATGAAGTTCCTCATTCTCTTGACTTCTACGAATGCAGCTTTTTTATGTGGTTCAGTTAAGCCCAGCAAAAAAATGATGTAGAGGGCATTCAAGATGACGTAGTTTCTGTTTGTCATATTATGGTAGATATTAGAATTGGTCATTTCTTTATTAAGCTGCCATCCGAGCTGGTAATTTGTACTTCCTTCCATAAGATGATAGGTAACCAATCGTTTGTGGTAATGCGATGTGGTGTCTTTTTATATTATTACTCCATAGTACTTGATGAGAGGCTTGCACGCTGGTTAGTGGTTAATTAGTGTCATTTTGCGAGCTGGGATAGTGCTTCTTGCAACAATTGACAACATTGTTAATCTGATTCTGAAGGTGTTGTACTCCGTATGATACAATATGCCCTTTTCAGCAGTATCCTTATTTTTTCTTTTTCTTTTCTTTTTTAATCTGTAACAAAAACGATTTGTATTAGGAAACAGGTGCCGAGAGGGCACAACTAGACAAAAGGAAAAGGAAGTAAATTGAATAAAACATCAAACCAACACCCACAACCCATTTATAACACTTAAATACAGATTCATCAGTCACTTAGAGAACTTTTTCCTCCTCAAACATCAAACCAACACCCACAACCCATTTGTGTGCTCAGGGGCATGCTAGTTTTGGCATTGACTGGTGTGCTAGACTTGAAAGATCAAATTGGTATTATGAGACCCCATATCTTTGGGACCCTGTTCCTCATTTTCTCGTATTCCGATTATTTTAAAGTTTAGACTTGAGACCATTAAGCCTTGAATCCCTTCAGTTTTTTTTTTTTTATATTGGCATCGTCAAATTCCTTCTATAGCTGGTTGGTTTCCTGGAAGCATGCCTTTGTGGGTATGAACTCAATTTGATTTGGTTTCTATAAAAACATTACGATAGTTATGCTAGTTATGATACTTTATGAACATATAGGTACTTGATTTGTCTGTCATTCAAAGTCTAACTTTGTTAACATTCCAGGGGATAATGGTCTGTTTTGGTGTACCGTTGCTATGATTGAAGTATATGTGGAATAACGTGGTGAAGGTTTAAGCCTGCGCATGGATCTAGCAGTGCTTATTACAACAGGAAACTGTTTTTGTTTATATCTCAGTAAACTCAGCAAGGACTTGGGAAGTCCTGAATAGTCATAAAGCCTGACTCCCTCGAGCCAATTAAAGTAGAGTTTTGTTGTCTGCACCTTTTAAGTTGGCTGGAATGCATGATTGTGTTGATTAAAACACTTGGATTATTCGAGAGATTCTATCCAAGTAGAACGGAGCAGCTGAATGGCTCCATCCAATTTTCTAAAGGTGAGTTTCCTACTTGATAAAATCAAAAATTTGAGATTTTATCAGATTTTTTTCCCACCCACTTGATAAAATCAAATCAACTCTTGATAAAATCTGATTTTATCAAATGGGAAACTCACCCTAAATTGATTTCTGAATCTTGTGCTCGTTTGCAGGAAGATGGGAATGATGGCTCTGAAGAGGATGACGAAGAGGATGGAAAATAGAGGTTTTTTGAGCTTGATTAGAGCTTGTCTTTCTTTATCAAGGCAGTTCTTTCTTTGGTTAGGATTGTCCCTGACGCTGGATGGATGAGGGTTTTTAGCCTTTTACTAATCTACTACTCCCTCCTTCCCTTTTTAAATGATCCATACGGGAATATGTGCAATTTCAAACCCCCTATAAAACATATTTCTCTATATGGTTTTTTTAATTTTTTATATCAAATTAAAGTGCTCATTGAGTACTTTAATTTGGTGCAAAAAAAAAATTAAAAACGTTTTATGGAGGTGTCTTTTTTAACGTCCATAAAAATACACGTTTCCCAAACGGATCATTTAAAAAGAGACGGAGGGAGTAATGTCTCGAGCTTGTTGAGATAGAGTTGAATTGTACTTTTGAAATGTAAAGTTGTTAGGGTGACCTAGCAGTAGGTAGAACGATGTGCCAATGTCTATCTGGCAGGGCTGTCCAGCGGATCATCCGATCCGCCAATCCGACCAATCCGAACCATCCGTTGATCCATCCGAGGTATGTACGGATGGGTTGCGGATCCTAAAAACCCAAATCAGTTTTGACCGGATCGGATTCGATCGGATAGGATCCGCTCAATCCGCGCAATAATCCTTCTTTAATCTATCAAATCCGCCCGATCCGTAACGATCCGATCAATCCGTATGTCACCTACGGATCGGTTCCGGATCTTAAAAACCACAATCCGCTCTGAGCGGATCGGATCCGTGGACACCCCTACTATCTGGTATATTCTCCAAGCCACATTATAGATGTCCTGAATTTCTCTTTATAAATATCTAGGTTCTCTTTTCAGTCATATCATCAATTTAAATTTATTTCAGCCATCATCCGTTTTCTGAAAAAAAATAAAAAAAAGTGTCGATTTCAGTATTCTTAGGAATGCCAGTATTAGGGCAAAATTTAGCCTCATAAATTCAGAGATTGTAGCGATGGTGAAACGAAGGCGTAAAATGATTTATTTAAGAGCAATCGTTGTGTGAACACATGGGATGTAGAATTGGAGTATTGGAGTTGGTTGCAACTATCTCAATTACTAGTTATTTTCGGGATGAAAATGGGTTGGTTTAAAAGTTTAACAACGATCTTATACACATTTCAGGTAGTTAATTGAGGATAAAAGTGAAAAAAATTCCAATAATTGCATTCGATTTTCGTACACTTTGTTCAATCTGTTTGGGAATACACAAAATCAGAAGTACTATTTTTTTTTTCCTGAAATTTGATGTTTTACAGCCTCCACTAGTCTTTCTTTATCCGTTATAAGTGCATATCTAATTTTCAGAGCAGTACTCTAAATTAATACCAATAATAACTCGCTGATACCGACCAAAACTAAAATTTACTGAGCACGCGGTTACGTGCAACCAGGGCCGGCTCAAGGATTTTTAGTGCTCAAGGCATGATTTAAAAATTGTGCCCTTAAGAGTACAACATTTAAACAACTTTTTCAACAACAATGAGAGAGCCAAAATAATATAAAGTTCTACTACTCATTATCTAAAAACACAAAACACAAAATCTTCGAATACTAATAATTTATTTTTTAATCAGTCTCTAATCAACATAATGGAAATTTTGAAAGAGGAAAGATTTGACTATCACAAGGAACACTGAATAGTGGGCTTGCTCTAAGATCGAGGTGAGCCCATAAAAATTAAACCTTAAAAAGGCATCTCAAAAAAAAAAAAGTCCATTTAATTACAACAAATGGTTGCAAATATGTAAACCTAAGTTATCGATTGAAGAAATGTCGAGAATAAGTATTATACTAAGATTGACTACAAATTCATAGTATACATAAAAATTAAACTACTAAACCAGGGCCAAGGCCTCTTGGGCCTTAGGTCTAAGGCCGGCCCTGTGTGCAACGCTCGTGTTCTAACACTAGTATACTAGAATGATCGATCAATTCATAATAGTGTTACAAAACAATTAAAGACATGATTAAAATTTGCAAATGATATAGAAGAATAAAGATTATACTATTAGGATGATAACTTAATTAGGCCTTGTTCTCCAATAGATTTTATGAGATAAAAATGTAGTTTTGATAAAATCTAGTTTTGTTTGGAGGTGTGATAAAATCACATTACTTTCCCAACGGATAAAATCTAGATTTGATAAAGGCGTTTTCCAAATGATTTTATGAGATAAAATCTAGTTTTGATAAAATCTAGTAATTTGGATAAAATCTAGTAATTTGGATAAAATCCGTATCCTAGATTTTATCAAAACTAGATTTTATAAGATAAAATCTATTGGAGAACAAGACCTTATACTAAAAAAAAACATGATTATCCTTTTAATTGATCATCATTTATATTATACTTTTGGTTTGTATTTATTGTGTTTTGGGTGGAGCAGTGTCCAGAGAAAGTGGGAGACAGAGTCTAACCATAAATCTTGCTTTTTCCTTTGAAGGGGCAGATCCGTTCTAATCCTTTTAAGAAAAGAGGTTTTTAATCTCAGCTTTCTCTTTTTGGCAAAGGGGAAAAGAAATATTGCATCGTAAAGAGAAATAATAATAATAATAATGATACTGATGAATATATCTTCTTTCCAAATCACCAAAAAATTATACTGAATAGCTAATTGGCGCTGTTTAATAAAACAAGTCAAGTCGTATTTGGAGACCGTAAAAGGGAGCAAAGCCCGACGTTCCATGTTCAGATCACTAGGCTGGCCAATCCTTTGTGGTTAGACGTATGTAAATATTTGTGTTACGTTTTTCTAAAATAAGATGTGAATTCCAAATGTATTCATCTATTACATCGGCTCACTTTTTGGAAAAACTAACCAAACTTGGCCGCGCTAAAATACACAATACACGCCTTCTTTTTGCTATTAAAAAAAATTTAAAAAATACATGCCTTCTTTTTTCTGTTAAAAAAAAAATACACGCCCTTCTTTGTGGTGTAAGTGGTCTGCACCTATTGGAATTTTAGAATGTTTATATTACATTAAAAAATAGTATTAATATTAGAATTTTAACTATAATATAACCACATAATCTCCTAACAAAATTTGTGCCCACACCCAAATCGGATATGGCCCTATTTTTTTCGTAATTCTATGTGATGATAGTGGAAATTTAGGAGACCGATATTATGTAGGATTTGGTATAAATGATATGAATTCTTCAGAGGTGTAGCATTTTCTGAGTCCAAATTTTTTTCGTAATTCTATCTGTAAAAATTTAAAATTACAGATTGGATCATATATAAACGAGTGTAAACAATAATAGAGTCTGCCCATAGATCGTTAACCATCGGCTTCAATACCACATTTTAGGAGTCTGACCCACTTAATGTTCTTTCCATGTGGATGTAGGCCCAATCTATTAAAGAATATCCACAAAATCTACACTACATCTCTTGGCACAATATACATTGAATGACCTGTATCCAGTTAAAATTACAAGACTTCCTAACAGAATAAGTAATATCAAAATAATAAATACTAATTATACTATTTCTTAAGAGTAATTTTACAAATGAATTTGAGCCACTGATTACACTTTCTGAGTAATGTTCTCCTTGAAAATTTTGGGTACTTAGCAATTTCCCTTCTTGAAAGTGATTAAAGGCGGCTGATTTCCACTGATTGCAGCCACTTTTTCAAGCAATGCAAAGTGCAAAACTATTGGGAGCAACAATCATTGCTCATGGTATAAAGAAAATAAAAAAAAAAGCTAATGATTTCCACACTTTTTTTATTTTTATTTTTATCAATACACTTTTTTTTTAGTGAAACTTTTATTGTACGTATTGTTTAATGAAAAGACAAGAAAGAGAGTACATTCATAAAAATAAAAATAAAAATAAAATTGTAAAATTCATTTCCCATAAACAAAAAAAAAAAATTATCGCTATACAGCGCGGCATATATAATCGCTTGTCTCACTCTCACATCCCATTCCCTTCTCTCTCTCTTTTTTTTTTTTTGTTTTTTACCCCTTATTTGTTTATTTAGTTTTTTAAGAGAACCACGCAATTCATACATTACGTTGGAGAGATCGTAAATGAATATTATGCTGAACTCAGACTTAGGTTTGTAAAAAATTCTGTCAACCTGCTAAATCTATTCTGATTAAAAAAGAAAAAAACTTGCTAAATCGATTCAATTCGATCCATCCTATACTGCAGACCATGATTAGGAAGGATAAACATCATTGGTTAACTAAACCATATCAAACTGATTGGTGCGATTTATAACTGATTGCGTAATCGTAGTTATGGTATTAGTTTTTTATTTTGAAAAAGTGGCAGGTTCGGTTTTGGTTCCGATTTCATAGGATAATCGAACTGAAAACCGAACCAAAACTGAACCGCAAGATAATTACACAAATACTCTTTTATATATATACACCTATAATAATAGGAGTCCTCCATTAGGGTTTCTCAACTACTTTCGCTTTGTCCACTCTCATTGAGAATTGAGAATTGAAAAGCAGGAATTTGATAGATATGGTGTATTACTTTGTTGCCATTTTATATTATTTTGTTATTGGATAATGGATACTAAAGTCACTTTGAACTCATGGTGTATTAGTTTGTTGGCTATTTTATACTCCATCCGTCCCAAATTGCTGGTCCTTTTTTCCATTTTGGGATGTCCCAAAATATTTGTCTTATTTCTAAAAACATCCGTCAAAACAGTGTGACTTTCCAGTTTTACCCTTAAAGAGCACTTTTTCCATCTCAATTTGTTTGGCCATTATCTTTTATTTTATAACGGTTTTTATGATTTTGAAAACTGTGTATAATAAAACTAATTGATATCTATCAAAGAAGATCCATATTGCGTATGTTTTGAGTTTCATATAAAAAATTAGCCTCACAAATTGGTCACAGTAATTTTGACTGGATTTAGGGGCAAAACAGAAAAGACAATACAACATTTTCACACCCCTTAAAAACCCACTTCCCCGAAAGGGGCAAGCAAATTGGGACGGAGGGAGTCTATTTCGTTGTTGTACAATTTGGTGTCTTTAACTTTATTATTCACTTTGTCCCAAATTACTAGCTCTTTTCGAGAAATAATGTATTTTGTTCGTAAAAGATAATGTACTTCTGAGATTTGTATGAAAGATATTTACACGAATATATAATTACTAATGAGATCTTTAAGTTGGTGTATAAATTTTTGAAAGAAATTCATACTAATACTTTATTTTTTGCGTGCAAAATGCACGATTTCTCCAAAAGAGCGAGCAATTCGGGACTGAGGTAGTGAGAATGTTGACCACGGATTTTGGTGAAAAAATCAACCGAATTGGGAACCGATGATTTTGGTCATAGTTTAGATAAAATAAAAACAATAGGTTTTGGTTATGGTTTCAATTTTAAGTATATGTTTCGGTTTTAGTTTTGATAACCGAATCGAATCGAGTCGAACTGAATTGCACCGCAGCATTTGAATTTCATACGAATCAAACTGATTTTATTCATTGATCCTTTTCAGATGGTCTTTCTTAATCTCGTGCTCTCGTTTGTCAAACATGCCCAACCGGCCTATATCTGTGGTTTCTAGCCGCTGTATCCCCAACCAAATTGTCAATTTTGAGGTTTTGCGGGTTGGTTACGAGTGGACAAATATCCAAGCCACCAAAGTACGGATTAATTGAGAAATTGTCTTATGACCCGCCTAATCTTCGTTGGGATATCTTTTCGCATTGTGTGCTTTTGCAAACATACTCAACAAATTATTTACAAAATAAACAATTTTGATCATTATTAAAAGCCCGAAAAGAACCAAAATGACCCAAAATAAGACGGTACCAGAAACCACAAAAACTGGAAAGGACCTCCTCTGTCTGATACTCCATATTTCCCCCTTCCAACAATTGATTGATGGATTGATAAAAAAACAAAAAATACTGTAAACAATAAAGGAGAATTCGTGGAAATCATAAATCAGGACTCTGATGTGACTCAACTTTCAGTTTTTTCAATTATTATTTTCACGTGACGTCAGCCCTAGGTTTTCTCACAGACGGGAAGATTCCAACTGTCTCTCTGTCTCTCCACTCACATCGCCCGATTTATACACAACCGTTTGTACACACTCGTTTTTCTTTTTCTTCCCTTTTGGTTTTGCCCTTCCTTCCTCTTTTTTGTTGGTTCCATTTTCTGTGTTTCAAACCCAAAATGTTTAGGAAAGATAATTCAATTGTTCAGATTCACAAACATTTTCGCTTCGTTTTAGAAGCCATGGAGTCACCATCCGCTCTGTTTTTTTTTTTTCCTTCCAAAAAAAGAGTTATTTTCTACTTAATTAACAGTTGCAGTAGCCGATCAAAAAAAAAAAAAAAACACTTGTCATAAACTATCCAAATTCCACCCTTAATTGTATCAATATATGATATTTATAAAAGCAGTTTAAGTTTGATTTATACTAGCATACATCCTAGCTAATTTTTTGTACACAAATTGTGAGTATAATTCAATTCCATGTTTCTTAATATCCCGACGATATCATGTTCGATCCAGGTTATACGTAGCTCTACACAAACAATTAATCTCGTAGCACTGTACTGGTTTAGTAGCAAGGAATTCAATTAAAACTAGGGCAAAACCTCGTATAGATTGGCTCTGAAAACATTAATTGTTAGTATCAGTGAGGTTCCTAACCAAAAATCTTTAGAAAGATACAAGGCACATTTCCATTACCCATCTTTTATTCGATAAGCTCCTCCACCATTAATTCTTTTGCAAATCCCTAACTTATAGTAATCTAAACTTTTCTCCAGCTGAGACGAAAAGTGCATTCGACGGGTGAGATTCATCCGGAACACTGATTAAATAATATACCGGATAAATCTCACCCGTCTGATACACTTTATGGGTTTCTTTAATTTTCATGTTTCCTACCTGGCCTCCTATCCATAATGTTTATGTTAGATGTTATGGCTAAAAAAGACACACAGTTGGCCTGGGCTACAGGCCACAGATTTCTTTGGCAATCGGGGTCCACCAATGCTGTCACATGGAAGTGGGCCAGTTAGCTGGTTAGGTTTCCTACACAAAATTCATTCGTAGATGTTATAGATAGATGAAAATAGTACCATTCTTGGAGGCATGCATTTGCTTCTTCCCTGTTATATTATGCGTATGCCTCTCAACAATCACAATGTGCAATTGTTTTGCTGCTGTACTTTAGACCAAGATCATGAGCTGGTCCCTTGAGAAATGAAGTAGTGTATGATGAGGTCGAGTTGTCTCCAAAATGAAAAAAGGTAAGCAAAAAAATAGGCAATGCTCATGGTTTTAAACAACGGTTCCAAAGCACGTAATGGTAACGGTCGCAGTGTAACAAAATTGGGATTATCAAACGATAAAGAATCTGTTATAGATGCAGCGTGGAGAATTTTTAAAAACCATTCTTCACAAATTATTAAGGTGCCTAAATGACCTATAATGGTTAATTGGGTATTAGCCGTAACATACAGTTGTGATTTGCTCCGTGATTCAGAGACATACCGATATGTAATGAAAACCGGATAATTCGCACTTAGTTTGTATCTAATGGCATATTGGGGTTTAATGGTATCGAAGGCTTTAAAACAATTAATTATCAACCTATACAATACGTGCCGGTCGATATTATCCGTAAAGAATTTTTACAGAGTTGTCCTAGTATTAATCAATTTCATCCCTATTTTTACTCAAATCTTTGATTCACATGGGATTACTTAAGGGATAAATTCTTTTTTTTTTTTTGAAAAATGCAAGTTTTGAAAATAGTTTTTTGGAAAAAAAGTTTTAAAAAAAATGTTCGAAAATAATTTTTTTGCAAAACTGTTCTGAAAATAGTTTTTTTTTAAAATTATAAAATACAAGATTTGAAATAGGTTTTGTGAAAACAGCTTTAAATTATAAAAGAAAGTATTGAAATCAGTTTTTTGAAGAAAAAAACTAGTTTTGGAAAAAAAAAAATTTAGCACTTTTTTTTTTATAAATAAAAATAAAGTTTTAAAAACAGGTTTTGAAAACATTTGTCAAAAATAGAAAGTTTTGAAAATGGTTTAAAACCAATTTGAAAATAATATTTGAGAAAAATCCCAATGTCATCCACATATTTTTTAAAACAATCCCCTCTTTGTTAATCCTACCCAATCCCACCTTCTCCCAATTAGGATAATTTCGTAGCCCCTGTATAAGATAAAATTAATAACCCCGACAATCACTGCAGGAACCAAACGTGTGATAATTCTTGATAAGATCGATACAGTCAGTCATATCTCAGACAGTCAATCCGCAAATCAAATTAGACCTTATAAAGAATTCTTCAACTCAACTGGCAAATCAGGTTTATTTATTGGCAAAAGTTGCTAGCCAAACCATTTTCTTCAACTCAATGCGCTCAAACTGTTGTTCTCTTCCTACCATTTAGGATTAGGCGCGCAATTGGTGAAAGTAGCCACTTAGCAAATGGTGAAGTATGATAAAAAGAACTTTTTTTTTTGTTTGCTTATCAAAATGGAAATTTATTAATCATTGGAAATGAAGTACAAACAAACTCGAGGTAAAAAAAAGGTATCACAATAACGCACTGACTTCCCAACCAGGTTGACACCTATGAACACCAACAATATTTACACGCTATCAAGTATTGTCAAGACCCGTATATTATTAAATTGGAAATACTATGTTTATTTACTTATTTGTGATTAAAAGATAATTATAGTAGTTAGATAATTATCTAGTAGTTGTAATAAAAAAATACATATCATCGATTATCTTAAGTTTCCTTATCACTCCAATTTTCCTAGATAAGTCTCCTTTTACACCACCAATTCTTCTTCCACTAAAAGGGCTGCACTTGACTTCTACAAGAGTCCAATTTTTTCTTTCCTCTAATAGGACTCTCCACTACAAGAAAAAGTATCTAACGCGACGAAAACCAGGTGAGGAAAATAAATTTCCTCGCCAAAGAGTTATATTAGGCGAGGAAAAAATATTTTCCTCGCTCAAAAGTTAAATTAGGCGAGGACAATATTTTCGTCGCCTAATTTAACTTCTTAGCTCGCCTAATATACCTTTTTGGCGAGGAAAATAAAAGTTTCCTCGCCTAATTTACGTTTTTAGCGAGGAAACTAGTATTTCCTCGCCTAATATACCTTTTTGGCGAGGAAACTAAATTTTCCTCGCC
>JAXBDA010005797.1:0-23055 GCA_036023075.1 Gaultheria prostrata
CACCTTCCCCCACCCCAACCCACCCCTCCTCTCACAAGTCTGTTACCCCCATGACTCCCCTCAACTGCTCCTTGACTCACCTTCCCCTACCCAAAACAATTCCCCTACTCTCATCAACCGTTCTACCCCTCCCCCCCAAGCTCAAAATTCCTCCCCCATCCTCGCCAACCAATCTTCCCCTCTCACTCTAATCCATAACTCCTCTGACCGTCCCATTAACGATGGCATAACTCTGGAAAAATCTCTCTCAGTGGGTCTCCAAAACCTTTCTCTTAAACGTAAACTTACTGAGGACCCTTCTGATAATCCCTCCCCAAAAATACTCAGACTTTGTGGCACTTCTCCCTCTCCTGCTCCGCCCCTTTTAGGCCTAAACCTACTCGCTCCCTTCGCAAAACTCTCTTGGTCAGTCCCCCCTTACCCACCATAAAAACCCCACTTCTCCCATTGCCATGGAAACCCTCTGCGAAGTACCAGTTCAATACCCTGACAATACTCTGAATGCTAAGATTTTCAACATCCCTGTGGATGCGATTACCTTTGGTACTGCTTCTGTGATCAACGGGCGTGTGGCTGGCCCTAAACAGCCACACTCTCCATGATTATCCTAACCTGGAACTGTCAAGGCATTGGGCGTACCGTGACAAGCCAGGCTTTAGGTGAATTGGTCCGAAAAAATCGCCCCTCCATCGTCTTTTTGATGGAGACAAAAAATAATAAGGTCAAAGTTGAGACCACTCGCCGTAATTTGCAGTTTGATTTTAGTTTCTACATTGAACCTGATGGTCTCTCCGGTGGTTTAGCTCTATGGTGGAACGATGACGTTGAGATTGATATCAACTTTGCTTCCAAAAACCTGATTCACTCTACTGTTACTGATAAAGCAAGCTCCATTTGTTGGGCTACTACCTTTGTCTATGGCAGCCCCTCTAACGTTGGTCGAGAACATGTTTGGGAAAAATTGAAAGACTTTGCTAGGCATGAAAGACTACCGTGGCTCTCTATTGGTGACTTTAATGAGGTTCTCAGCTTGGATGACAAACTTGGTGGTAACTCTCCCTCTCAATCCCGTTTAGCATCCTTCCATGATATGCTAAACTGTTGTGGCTTTGTTGATATTGATTTTAAAGGCCCCAAGTACACATGGAGGAATAACAGAACTGGTTCAGATTGCATCATGGAAAGGATAGACATGGCCTTTGCCAATTCTAAGTGGAGAGAACTCTTTGACCAAGCCTTGGTCTTTGTCGACTTAGCCATTGGATCTGACCATAACCCTCTGCTCCTTAATATGCATTCGCCCCTGTATATTGTGGGCAAACCTTTTAAGTTTGAATCTATGTGGACTACTGAGGAAGATTGTAGAGATATTATCACTAAGGAATGGAAGAAACTGGGTACAGGGTCTGGTATGTTGAAAGTCTGTAACAAATTGAGAGGCTGTAAGGATAAGCTGAAAAAATGGCACCATGCAAAGTTTGGAGACCTTTGTCTCCAAATCTCTGTGATTAGAGATCAACTTCTTGATGTCCAAAAACAGCTAGAGGAGGGGTTCAACTCTGATTTAATTGCAGCAGAGATTGAACTTAGGAAAAAGATTGAAGATCTTTGGCTCAAAGACTCCATGTTTTGGCAACAACGCTCTCGGGTCAAATGGCTCCAATTGGGGGATCGTAACTCTCGTTTTTTTCATCTCACAACCTTGCAAAGACGTCAAAGAAACCAAATAGAGAGGTTGAAAGATGCCCATGGAGTCTGGAAAAGTGACCCTAGAGACCTTGGGGGCATCATTAAAAACCATTTCTGCTCTATTTTCCAAGCTCCTCCTAACAGAAACTTTGATGATATCCTCTCCCTCATTGATTCTGTGATTTCTCCTGAGATGAACTCTGCCCTAACTAAGCCTGTACTTAGAGAGGAAATTAGAGCTGCCGTTTTCCAGATGGGCCCTCTCAAAGCTCCAGGCTCGGATGGCTTTCCTGGACTATTTTATCAGACCTATTGGGATATCGTGGGGGACGAGGTAGTGTTTGTTGTCCAAAGCTTCTTTCAAGATGGGGTGCTCTTAAAGGAAATCAACCATACGAATGTTGTTCTAATCCCCAAGCACAAGAATCCTGAAGCTATCAACCAATTCCGCCCCATCAGCCTATGCCGTTTCATTTACAAAATCATCTCCAAAGTCATGGCAAATAGACTCCAACCTTTTCATTAATGGCTTATCTCAGAACAACAATCCGCCTTTATTCCTGGACGTCAAATCCAAGATAACATTATTGTCGCTCATGAAGTCTTTCACTTTTTGAAAGTCAAGAAGAAAGGTCCCAAGGCTGCCATGGCTCTCCAGCTTGATCTCAACAAGGCTTTTGATAGCGTTTGCTGGGATTTCCTTCTCAGAATGATGATTAAGATGGGCTTTGCTCAGAAATGGGTGGACTGGGTTCATCAATGTGTGTGCACTACTAAGCTTTCGATCAACATTAACGGAGGCCAAGTCTGCAATGTCTCGCCTGGCAGAGGGCTCCGACAAGGTGACCCACTGTCCCCTTTTCTCTTTTTATTAGTGGTTGATGTCTTTTCCATGCTCCTCAACAAGGCCATTAGCAACAACTCTCTTGTCGGTATTAAAATGAGGAGGCAGTGTCCCATGGTTTCCCATCTTTTATTTGCTGATGACTCTTTGATCTTTCTGGAAGCCAACCCCCTCTACTGCTCCAATTTTTTGCAAATAGCTCACTGCTTTAGTGAAGCTTCAGGTTTATCCCTTAATGTCCAGAAATCCAAAATTCGCTTCTCTGCAAATACCAGTGTTGAGTTAAAGAATGAGATTAAAGGCATTTTTGGCATGAATGAAATGACTGCCTCTTCGACCTACCTTGGTCTCCCTGCCTTTTGGGGAAAATCAAAGAAAGACTTCCTGGGTTATATCAAGGATAGAATTGTAGCTAAGGTCCGTGGATGGGGTAACAAGCATCTCAACTAAGGGGGTAAGGAAGTTCTTATCAAGTCGGTGCTCCAAACCATCCCTATGTACCCTTTCATGTGCTTCAAAGCCCCAAAATCGACTTGCTCTCAGTTGAATTCTATTATCAGTAACTTTTGGTGGGAAAATGGGGAGAGTGGTGGAGAAATGCATTGGGGTGCGTGGCCCAAATTAACTACCCAGAAAGGTTTGGGTGGGTTAGGTTTCAAAGACTTTGGTTCGTTCAATAATGCCCTCTTAGGAAGGCAATTTTGGCGGCTGCTCAAAAAACCTGAAGCTCTATGGGCTAGAGTTTTAAGAGGCCTTTACTTCCCAAACTCTTCTTGTCTGTCTGTGGGTAAAGGTGCCACCCCTTCTTGGATTTGGGTCAGCCTTTTGGAGGGCCGTAATCTTCTTAACAGTGGTCTGAAATGGTCAGTGGGCAATGGTGAATCCATTCGTTTTTGGGATGACAATTGGCTACCTAATCTCCCAAATGACAGACTCCTCTCTCCATTAACTGATGATTGCCCATGGGAGAAAGTCTCTGACTTCATCGCTCAAAGTAATAGTTCATGGGACTTGGGGAAACTTAGAAGTTATGTCAGAGAAGAAGATGTGCAAGCTATCTCCAAAGTTCCTATCAGTATTTCTAAATGCCAAGATAGCCTCCTTTGGACTCACACGACAACTGGTCTCTACTCTGTGAAATCTGGTTACTACCAAGCTCGAAAGGCAAGCACTTTGGGTTTAGCTTCCCCCTCTTCCTCCTTCCACCCCCCAAAGCCATGTGGTGCCGTCTCTGGGCCACTCCTACGGCCCCCAAAATCAAAATGTTCATGTGGAAGGTTGTAAAAAACTGGATTGCCTGCAACCTGAACTTGTTTCGTAGGAAGTGTGGCCTTACCCCCCTCTGCCCTATATGTGAATATGAAGATGAGTCCATCGAACACACTCTTTTTCGCTGCCCTTGGACAAAAGCTGTTTGGTTTGGGAGTGGGAAATCCTTTTGGATTCTTGACAACCCGATTACGGCTGCGGATAGATGGATGGAAGACCTGCTTTGTGGTGATCTAGCTAAGGAGTCGAATGCAAACACTGTGGGTGAAATCTTCCAAATTTGTTGGGCCATCTGGAAGGCAAGGAATGCTTACATCTTTAATGGTGACAAACCGATTCCTGATGTGATCATCTCCAGAGCTCTACATGCAAGCTCTACTTTTCTCCAAGCCAATAATCCCAGCGTTAAGGCAGTGGTTATAACCCCCCCTAAGATTGGTAGATGGATCCCTCCCCCTCTTTTGATTCTAAAGTTTAATTCTGATGGAGCATTTTCATCCACTCGCAGCTTGGCTGCCTTTGGTATCATTGCCAGAGATAGTGGTGGACAAACTCATGTGTGGCGTTTTGGTAGAGTTGTTGCGTCCTCAGCCATCTTCATTGAAGCTTGGGCACTCCGCATAGCATGCATGGTGGTAAAAGATCAAAATCTTCATGAGGCCATTTTTGAGTTTGACTGCCTCCCCCTCGTCAACTGTTTGTCTGATGGCCTCTCTCATGGTCCCTGGGAAATTCGTCCCTTGATTGATGATATTAAGGCCTGGGCTTCCTCAGCAAATTGGAAGTTTTTGTGGTGCAGTAGGAAAGCTAATATGGCTGCTCATTGGTTAGCCACGAATTGTCTAGCTAAAAGAATTTTGTTCCAGTCGGGTTGTATTCCGCCCAACTTCAATTCTGTTCTTGCTAGGGATCTTCCCATGTAGCTTGTTATGTCTCCTCGTTTGTTTTATATATATGCCTTTTCAAAAAAAAAAATAAATAAATAAATAAATAAATAAATAAAAAATAAAAAAAAGTCCCTCTACTTATACGCGGGTTCCACACATTTCATGTGGACAATTGTTAGTGCACGTAAATATCAGTAACTAACTGTAATAAAGTGAATTGGCTCCATCCTTCTAAATTTTTTTTTTTTTTTATCTTTTTGGTCTTCGTGTTTTGGTCAGTCTTTTCTGATTTTTTTGTTAGATGGGGAGTGATTTTCATACCCCCAAATTGATATCCACATCCCTTTTTTTGTCTTTTAGTGAAATTTTTATGTATAAAAGTTGCACTAAAAAAAAAGTGTGTGGATATCAATTTAGGGGATTTGAAAGTCAATTACCTTGTTAGATTTGCGTTTTGAGTAATCATGCGTTTTGAGTAATCATGCATCTTGACGAGAGGAGTCTAAAAGTAAAAATCATGACTTAAAGAAAAAAAAAATCACGAAAGACGAAAAAATATCATAGTAATTGTCTTTTTTGGAACTTTTTCAACTTTGGCCCACATTTTTATACTTTTTTGATTCCTCTCGTCAATATGAATAAATAACAATAATAATAAAACTAATGAAGAGATAAACAAAAAATAACAAAAAGGATAAAATACCGTAAAAAAGTCATTAAACAAAAAGTTTATGAGAATGAATTGGGCCCAGCTTCAGCTTCTCCATGGTCCACTTTTTTGGATTACCATGAATTTCATCTCACCACGATGATCAGAGTAGTTGATTTTTCTTTTCCTTTTTTTTTTTCAAAAGGTCATTAATAAGAAAATCAAATTGATCTAATCTTTTGTTTTGAGGAAATACAAGAAATTCTTTCATTCATTAAGCAAACTCTTTTCTTGAAAGGCTCATTAAGCAAACTCTAACGACATACAAACCAGATCCGAACTTAGAATAGAATTACTCTAATCAAATTGTTTAAATTACAAAAATAAAAATGAGTGATTACAAATACCATTTGTGAGTTTTTAAATAGTGATTTAAAAACTGGACTTTTTCAGATCTACATATACCAAATTTGAGTTTTTAAATATCGATTTAAAAATGGGACGTTTTCAGATTATAAAATGGGAAAATTAAAAAGACCTCCCCTTGTATTTTGGACAGATATACTAACCTCCCCTCTAGTTCTGAAAATTACTTCCGCCTCTATAATTTTACAAATTAATATGCAGAAAGTCCCCTTGCCTTTAATTTCGGCAAACGGTGTTATCTTTGATTATCATTTTTTCCATGCAAAGGGAAGAAAAGTAATGGTCACATATCACCTTGATGTTCATAGCTAGCCATTTGTTATTTCAATCTTGTTTGTAATCATCCGGGAAGGAAAAAATTATTTGATTTAATTACTATATGGGAAATGCTAGCGGGTGTAATATTGCGCCCGTTAAAGGTACAAAAAGGTACACTTATGGGTCCCACTTGTACTTTACTTCAAAATACATGTGTACTTTAAAAGTGTATTTTATAGCATAAATGAGATCCAATAAGTGTATTTTTTTTGTAACATTAACGGATGCAATGATACGCCCGTTAGCACGACTCTTACTATATCAGAGGTTTGCTACATATACAAACATTTGCACGGACAATTGTACAAACTCTTTCACGTAGAGTTTGTGAATCCCTTAACTTCTACATGCGTCCCACATGAACATTTCATGTGAACAATTGTTAGTGCAAGTAATGATACTTTCTGGCCCTGGATTTAGTGGTAGTTAGTCTTAGCTGGATCCATTTATTATTTGTGAAACAAATAATCTGTTGGAAGTAATTGTGAAATCAACACGAAATAAACATGACTGAACAAAGTTATCTTAAATATCAGTAACTGAATTGGCTCCATTCTTCGAATTTTTTTTTTTGTCTTTTCAGTTTTCATATTTTGTTCGTGTTTTCTGAATTTTTAGATTTGCATTAAATTTTTTAGATTAATCATCCGTCTCGACGAGAGAAGTTTAGAAGTAAAAATTTATGACCAAAAGCAAAAAAACGTTCACCAAAGACGAAAAAATACCGAGCAACTGTCTTTTTTTTTTTTTGTGGCTAAAAGTGTCTTCTTACGGTTAGAAATTTACACTAAAACCATGCTTTTATGTAATGGATTAATATTTAATTAATTAATTATTAATCAGTTTTTATCCCTTTTTTATGAGAATCTATTATGGGCAATGTTTGCATAATATTATTGTATGTTGTGCATGTGTGTCTTTTATTCTACATAGTAGATGATCTAGTGTGTAGAGTATGTCTTACACACAGAAGATTGAGTCATCGGTTCTTGTGGAATATAAGTTTTTGATTTACAAATTAGACAGAATTTGACACCCCATCAGTAGGATTGTAGCACAATGTTTTAGTTCTAGTTCCAACTAATTGTGCTAGTACACTTTGTGTGTATTGGACAAAACCGCTTTAAGGTAATTGTCTTGATACTGATATTATAAGACAATTAGAACCTTATGGTTAGGATGAATGCTTATGCACTTAATCCAAAGATAATTAATACATCTATACATTTATATTTTGTGAACGGAAAAAAAGATTTTATTAATCAAATATCAAAGATACAAGATTAAACGGGACAAGAGAAAAACATCAAGCGAGGAGCAGCATCCCAACGAGGTTGGCACCCCACCCGACGACAATCATATGCCTCTTAAGTCCCAAAGGATTGAAAGGCTGACAAATAAACAACCAAACAAACAAAACAACCAACACCCGAAAGCCCAAACCCCAACTACAGATCCCCACCTCCATTAAAACTAGAACAAAAAACCCACAAACACCACCTTAACCTGAAAAAAGAAACCCCATTAATCTCCCACATGAATCATGACTACACCCCAAATATCAAATTCTTCATACGAATACTCCCACATTTTCTTTGCGCTCTGAAAAAATCTAAACGATTCAAGAACCAAGACCGACCCTTTAACTCTTTTTTCGCCCTTATACTTATTAGTTGCGTTGCATGTGAAACCTTTTCCAATTGCTTCTCTAGCTCCACCCTTGGATTGCTCTCCTTCCTCCAATTTCCTTGTCTGACTCGTCAATTATTTCTTGGATTGCCCTGTTAAACTCAAAAGCATTCCCTCTAACTACATTGTCTAACTCATCAACTATTTCTTGGGTTGCCCCTTCAAACTCAAAAGCATTCGCCTCATTTTTTTTAGTAATATTTGTACTGTCATCCCTATCAATATTACCACCATAATCTCCAGTCACAGCAGCCCTCATATCATGCCCATCAATTAACGTGTGCTTTTGAACCCAAACACAATTTCCACGGCCAACTACTTTAGAACCCAAGTGCATCTTACCACACAATTTTCTATTAACCACCTTGCAATTTGATTGTCCCAAACCCATCTCCTTTGTAAATGCACCGCTTGAGCTCTCATATTCAAAATTTGAACAGTGCCCAGCTGTAACGCATGCCATTGAAAAATGACCAATGTCTGCCTTAATAACCCTTCTAGGATATCGCCCTTGCATCTCTCTGGGTTTCGACCTTTACCAAAGCTTCCTCACGTGTCACCATCTTCTTCCACATAGCTGCTCCACGTGCCACCATCTTCTCCACCCTTCCATTATTGGATTTTTTCTGGACAATTTGCTTGACAAAGTTTTGCTCCCAACCATCATTTGGAAAATGTGAACTGCAACCATCGAAGGTCTTGCTAACTTTCCTCTTCACAGTAGATTTTGATCTTCTGCTGAACAATTGAGCAAGCCATTCACAAATGCTTTTTATCTCCCTGATCGGAGCATTCTGTGCACCCAATTGGTCCAGAAAAAAATGACCCAAGAAACTCATTGCTCTATCATCATCATAGAGATTGGAGGCTCCGGCCATGTTGGACATCGAACAAGGATATTCCCTTTTACTAACAAATCTCTGTCTCCAACTTAAGTCAAAATCTATCAATGTTGATGCAAATGATGACCACCCATTACCCTTCTCTGAGTACGATATACAGTCTTTCTCCCTCCTATTTGAAATCATGAGATTCACCTCTACAAATTTGCCTCCCCTATTTTGAAGAAGTTTACACTCCAATGACCTAGCTCTTCCTTTCAGACTTCCCATGAAACCACTGCAACCTTTATGCCCCTGTGATATACTCTGTAACTTAGATTCCAACCAACTTCCTTCAAAACCCAATAGAGAAAGAGAACACTAAGAACCACTCCATCGTTCCACTATTAACATCCGACTCCCTCCCACACCGTCCTTAAAAAATACAAAAGTCTTCCGCCCAACCCGGAAAACACACCTCATCAGAACAGCTTTTCAATTTCTCAAGAGCATGATTGGTAGGCTGCTTGACACCAAAGATTTGGTAGGGGAGAGTCGAGAGAGGTTCGAAGCTCGACGAGCCGCAGTTGCGCACGCCGCCATCGTTGCGTTCAAAGCTTTTTACATGTATACATTTATCGTTAGTGACTTTGATTCATTATAAAGTGAGATCCTCTTTAGGGTCAATTATCATAATGAGTTGGGTTACGAAATTATAAGAATGATACATTGATGATATTCCCTTAATTATGCTTATAAGTTTCAATTATGTCTAACCCTATAGGTGGATATTTGTATTCGATATAATAAGTTAAGTGAAAAGTCTCGAGGTATTATTTAAGATGTTGATTAAATATAATTCTCAGTAATTTAATTTAATCAACGGGTATCTGTGATCTTAACGTGGAGAGATTAATAAGTATTTAATAACATGAAACTCGAAACATAATTGAGATAAAGATGGGAGTGCAATTATAATTCTTTAGTGGTGTGCATTATAATTTGGGAAATAAGAAATAGAATCCTCGTAGGATTAAGGTTTCTTATTTACACAAAGAGCCCAGATTTATTTCTTCTCAGGTCACTATTCTAGCCCTATAAATATATCGTTATGTTCTTTAGGTCATAGTCACTTGGAAGATTAGAAGAGAGGTTGTGAGAAAGTGAACTAGGAGATGACGTAGAAGTCCACGCTTGACAACATGATCGAGGTATAAGAAAATATGGCAGAAGATCATGAGGTATTGTCAAACAGAGTTTGTTGCGCACAGTAATCGAGTCTGTCAAGTTCTAAAACAATGAAGAAAGAAACAAGTCAACCAACGTTCGTGTCTATGGATGAGAGATAAATTCTAATTCCGCCTCGTAGAGTTTGTGCTTTTTTTTTTGGTCTAATTTGTACGTGTTACTACTGGGTTTGGGATTCGTTTCCCAACACTTACATGATTTTTTTTCAACTTTGGCCTACATTTTTATACTTTTTTTATTCCTTTCGTTGATAGGAATGATTAATATCAACAAAAAAAAAAAACCCGATGAAAAGCTAAACAAAATATAACAAAAGTAAAAAATTCCATAAAAAAGTCATAAAATAAAAAGTTTAAGAGAAGGGATTTGGACCCGGCTTCAGCTTCTTCATGGTCCACTTTTTTTGGATTACCATGAATCTCATCTCACCACGATGGTCAGAGTGGTTGATTTTTTTTTTCTTTTTTTTTTCCTGAAGGTCATTAATAAGAAAATCAGATTGATCTAATCTTTTGTTTTGAGGAAACACAAGAAATTCATTCATTTAAAAAATCCTAATAAGAAAATCAGATTGATATAATCTTTTGTTATGAATGAATGAATTAAAAAGACAAGAAACTCATAATTGATCAATCAGATTGGAGTCATATTGCGTCTCAATAATAAAAAAATGTGGATATGGTCAAATGGTTAAATTTCTCTTTGCCAAGGAGAAGACGCGACTTCGATTCCCGCTACCCGCCCCAAAATACTAATTTATTTACTTTGACAAAGGATTTAAGTATAGTTGGTCGTGATAGTGTGGGGAGGCGGGATTTGTACCCGCGACCTCAAGGTTATGAGCCTTGCGAGCTACTAGACTACTCCACTCCCAGTTCTGAAGACGTAAAACTGAATGTATTTAATTTCATTTAAATTAAATAAGTATAAGTTGTTTTAATTCATTCATTCATAACAAAAAATTAGATCAATCTGATTTTCTTGATAAGAAAGAAGGTTGATCTAATCTTTTGTTATGATTTATCTAATCTCTTCAGATTTTCTTATTCATTCATAACAAAAGATTGGATCAATCTGATAACAAGAAAATCATATTGATCTAATCTTTTGTTTTGAGGAAACACAAGAAATTCATTCATTAAGCAAAGTCTATCATACAAACCAGATCCGAAATGAGAATAGAATTACTCAAATCAAATTGTTTAAATTACAAAAATAATGGGAAGCATACATATTTTTACGGTGCTCATTTTAAACAAGACAAGATCAACGGTTCCCACACCTACAGTGGGGCCCGGAACAAAATCGTGTGTATTTTTATGTGTTTTTTTTTAGTGTGAAGGGAACCGGCCCTTATATATATATAAAGCTCCAATCCTGTCAAGGATCCTGGAAATTGGCTAAAATCCGGAACTTTAATCATGGCCGTTGAATCCGATCCAACGGTTGGGGCAAGGGAATGGAGTTGTTCTTTCTTTTTCTCTTTTTTTTTCAAATTTTTCGAGTTGATTGTTGTTCTGATAGAAGTCAGAGTATGATAGCGAAACCAATTGATCATTCTTTCTCTTTTTTTTTTTTTTAATTTGTCACTTGGAACATGTACCTTGTTGGGGCTAATGTGTTAGGTGTTCAATTATGAACTACTCCCTCCGTGCCTAAATGTTGGTCAAGTTTTCCATTTTGGAAAGTCCCAAAATTTTAGTCCCTTTACATGAAATCTAATGTATTTTATATGATTACTTTTCAATTCTACCCCTACTTTTTTGATGTAACAAGAACTATTCCAATGGAAAGTTGCAATGATTATGGACTAAATTGGAAAGAGAAAAATAAAAAAATGTAATGATTATGTCTTAAAAAAAAGTTGAAATTCCAAAGTAGCCCTAACATTTTGGGACAAAGGATTGTTCATGATATAGGGTAGAGCGTTCGAATAAAGCCCAAATAAATTACTACTATTAAAATTCAAGGAAAAAAATATTTTATGTTGTTCACTTGACCAGCCCACCCCAAAAGATGCATCTCCCAATGACTTTCCTGTATGACTCTTTCAAAAAAAAAAAAAAAATTCACACCAGTTTCTAACCTGACTGAGATCTTTACTTTGGTGCATATATATTTATAAAATTATGCACAAAAATACTTTATTTTTTTCATTTGCATATTGTGCTTCTTATCATGGTGGACTAATTTTAAGGGATGAAGGGAGTATCGTTTTCCATGTTTAACGTAGTTTGCCACTGTTTTAAGACAAACACAATGGAATCATGTGGCTTCGGTTATCGAATTAATCAATCATTTCTTGGCCTCATACAAGATAAGAACACGATGACCAATAAAATGAACGACTCATAAAAGTGTAATAGATGATGCCAATATGAACATGGTGCGATCATTTATGTAGAATGCAAAAGATAAGTGTGACTTAGAAATACTCAGTCAATCCTCTCCGTTTTAGAGAAGAAAAAATAAGCTTAGATCACCCTTTTTCTTTAGATAACAAAGTAATGAATTATTACCCAATAAAAATGTAATTAATATTTTGCTTTTTTAAAAAAAGTCATAAATAAAGTAATAATTTAGCAATAAAGTAGAGACCAACAGGTTTTTGTAATATGAAAAAAATATTATTTCATATCTAGATAAACAAAACTAGAAGTTTACAAAAAGTACTGGAAATAATAAAGTTTAAATGATCTAATAGGCTCCGTTCAATTGTCAAGAATACTATGCAAGAAAGTTTGTCTTGGAAAAGTGAATGAAATAAAGTAAATGAAAAGAAAATTTATTTTCCTGTGAGTGTTCATTGATAAAAGAATTTTGTAGAAAAACAGAAATTAAATTGTTCATTTATCAGGAAAAAGAAACTTACGGGAATCATCGGTGGCTACATTGAGTAAAAGTAATTAATTTTGGGAGTCTTAGAAGGGAATTTGACGAATAAAAGGAAGTCTCAACAAGAGAAACATATATAGGAAGTAAAAATATATAGACAAAGTTGGTGGCTAAATATCATGACTTAAATGGGATTGCTCTACGTTTTTTGGTCACATAAAACTTTTTGTAGTCTTATTTATGGATGGGCTTCGGCCCAGTCCCAATTTTTTGTTACTAATTACCCTTCTTTTTCAAGTGGAAATAAGGTCCTTCTTATTAAGGCCCTAATTGTTCAAGGACACTATATTAGGACCCAAAGCGGAATTGGGCCTAAGATAAGACCAATAAACACTGTGAGCCATCAATCGGTTCCAATGCTTTACTACTTCGGAGATGTTTTTCTTTTTTAAGCAAATGCGGAGGAGAAGAAGGATGGATTTCCATCCCCTAGCACATCTCGACCGTTCAAAAGTGTTTTGGATGGTCCGGGTTTTAGAAAGAGAAAGAGGATAGAGAAAGTGGGGAGAGAGAGAGAGGGGGGAGAGAAATTGTGTTTTGGATGGCCGAGATGTACACTCGGGCACCACGTCAGCCGTGTCCTATTTGTACCCAAGTTTTTCTCTTTATTTAATGGCTCCGGATCATCTGTCCCCATTTATTTATTTTTGTCATTCGTCATTCCTAATCTATTACTCCCTCCTTCCCAAAATGATGGTCTATTTTGGGAACGGCTTTTATCTTTTATTGAGAACCTCAAAAAATATACATTATGGATCTTGTTTGATAGATCTCATTGAGAACTTTAATACGGTGCGAAAAAAATTCAAAAATTATTTTGATAAATACATTATTTTTTAGTTTGAAAATTGCACGTAGTTTCGTAGTGGACTATCAAATTGGGACGGAGGGAGTACATCCGGGAGGGGTAATGGGACTGGATCCCGAAATGCAGTGTGGGGAATCCAAAAGCTCTACTGCATAAACTAGCCACCACTTGCATCTGTCCCCATTTCACATTCTTACTCTCTGTATTTCATGATCCTATTCTCTGTATTTCGTGAAACACTTTTAAGTTTTATGATGGCTTGCATAATACTGCACAACATGATCGTTGAAGATGAACGAGACTGTAATGGAGAGCTCAATCTCGACTATGATCTGTTGGACCATACCCCTCATGTACAAGTATCCCACGAGAGAAGTATTGAACTTATGGAATTCATCCGACGTCAATCCATAAGAGATAGAGGAACTCATTCTTAGCTCTAAGCGGACTTCATTGAGCATAAGTGGCAAAATCTATTCTCAATCATAGGAAGTAATATATAGTTTAACTTTCTTATTTTTATGGAATTGAATTTCATACCCCCATTTCAACATCTGAACCCCCTTTTTGTTTTTATTAGGGTGAAATTTCTGAAATACCCCTCCATTTTATAATCCCTTGGGGGGTGCAGATGTTGAAATGGAGGGGTATTCCAGTAATTTCATCCTAATAAAAACAAAAAACTGGTGCAAATATTGAAATGGGGGGTGTGAAATTCAATTCCCTTTTTAGGCATTAATCATATAGGTTATTTGATTTAGCTTATGCAATTTTTACCATTTGAAATGAAGTCTATGCTTTAGACCTGGGTTGATGCATTAAAGTTCAAAAGCAGGAAATGCTCACCATATATATACTAGTAGAATTTAGTCTTCAACCACAGTAGGAGGCAATTGTAGTCCAAAAAATATACAAACAGGCAAAGAAGTTGTGAAAGAAGCTGGACATTTCTTTGTAGAAGTGCTACTAAATTAAAGAATAGTTTGCAAGCAAATGAAAGACAGCCCAAAGACATGGACAATAAAAAATACTGTAGACATGTACCCCAATTTGGCTTTGCAAGCAATTAAGCTCCCCACATGGGGAATCCCGAGCATTGAAACAATAATACTGTAAACATATTTCCTTGCCTGCCGATAATGTGTTGCGTGAAGTCTTTGTTTCGAGCATTGGATATAAAGACCGGATGAGAACTTGGCCAAGTACCAATCATTCACTAGCCTGGGCCTGCCCTGCCACTCATATCTAACCTCTACCTGAACCAAGCCTTCAGAAGAAACTGGCCGACATCCCATAAAATACCGTCCGACATTCCATATACCAGCCGACACTCCAATTATCGGCCGGCATTCCCATTTCATCGCCTGATGAACCAACCCGGTCCAGGACCTTTGACCCTTGGTTGGACCATCGGCCGACATTCTACCTCCTTCGGAAACTTTAGGCGTCAGCATGGACCGGATTGGTCCAGTTTTATAATAAACCAAAAACCAAACCACTATCTACGGATTATGAATTTGGAGAACCAAACCAACCCATAAAATTCATAGAACCAAACCATTAAAATGCTGTTCGGTTTCGGTTTTGAACCACAGTTCTCTTGAAATTGCGATATGATCATCTTCAAAAATAATTTAAAGTACTTAAAAATTACATAGATAAGTTAACCAATAATTGTATTAAAACAAGTTCGGTTAAAATACCAAAACTCACTGACATCAACCAACTAAAAAAGAGTAGAATACTAGTAATCAGTGAAGAAATAGGGTCATGTAATAAAGTACTAGATTTGAAAAATAGTTAACGAGCAAAAAGAATAGGAAATCAATTGACTAAGCCCAAGCCGTGCTTGTTTATGGTATTAAGATCATAGGAATAAGTTACCACATATAGAAATTTAGGGGTTTAATCTTGGAAGTAAATGAATAGGGTGGTGGAATGAATTATTAGATTAGGAAATTAGTAACTAAGTAGGGAAAAAAGTTCATTTTGTGTATCTAAACAAATTCCACATATAATATATTAAAAAATATCTATGTAAAAATTATACAGATTGGATCGGTTTGGAACCAGAACCGTCAACATAAATCCACAAACTAAACCATTTATCATGTTTTTTAATTTTTTAAAACCGGAACCAAATCACGTTACAAGAAAACCGAACGAAACCCTTCGGTTTGGACTGGATTCGCGGTTTGACGGTTATTTTGCTCACCCTAGTAAACTTCCAAAATTGCAGACATTAGGGTTTTACTTACCCTAGTCCACAGCCACGAAGATTTTGTTGAGATTTCACAAAGTTTTCGTCCTGGACGATTTCGTTTCCATCTCAGGATCCATCGATCCCTAGCCTATAAATTGAACCCTCCGGTTCATCATTACACACCGAAAAAAACACGATAGTGTAATTTAGGGGTACTAGGGTGGCAAGATTTTATTTGGGGATATTGTAGTCTTTAGCCAATAGTGTAATTTAGGGGTATTGTGTGAAGTTTTTAGTGGATTGTATGGAGTAAATATGAGATTGCAAATACAATCGCCGTTCTTTTATAATCCAAATATAAAAGAAGGTAATTTATCTTCACCGTTGGGCTTGTCCCAAGGCAAAGTGCATGTGCTTTCTTTTATAATCCAAATATGGAAATTACAAGATTTCCCTTTGTCGTTTTAAAATGACAAGTTAACCCCATCTTTGTACATGACTCGTAGTTTTTTGCTAGTTAAGCGAAGTGGCAACATCTTAAGCGTGGTACAGAGGATTAGGACAGATAATTGGTAAAGGTACCTAACAAGACAATAGAATCCTAAAACTGATCCTCTTGTTCTCAACCTAACCCGCCAACTGATTCTTTCACCTTCTTTCCATATTCTCCATTTTTTATGCAAAAACAAATCAGTTTTGTCTTATTCAGTGTTTGTCTTATTTATCTCCAATAAAATAATCAGTTGAATTTTTAATTAGGACCGTGGATAAGGAAAAAGTATTATTTTGGACCGTTATATCAGTCTTTTTTTCATAAAATTTTATCTTTTTTCATAAAATTTTATCTACGGCCTGTGTGAAAATCTGTTCTGATAAAGTATTTTCCGGTCATTTTTTTTTGGTGATTCCTCGTGGGTATCCTTAAAAATGCATTTTAAACACATTGAACGGTTCGGATCATCAAAATTCGATCAGGAAATAGTAGGTCTGCATTTAACTAAAATAAAGTAGTCCTTACTAGATCGGGAATGTATATATATATATAAGCGAACTTCCTATCCACATCACTAAAAGCCGGACTCTGTCCGGATCTTATAGTTCCGGACCAAATCTCGACAATCTGAACCGTTAGATGTGCTTAAAACGTGTTTTTAAGGTTTAGCGCGAGGATTTGTGAAAACAAAATATTCGGAAGGGGTTGATCGGAGCAGTTTCTGATAAAAATGCTATATCGGAGCAATTTCTGATATAGCATTTTTATCATAAACTACCCCGATCAACCCCGTCCGGGGTTTTTTTTTTTTGGACAAATCCTATGTTGGACCTTCTAAACACGTTTTAAACACATCTAACGGTTCAGATCGTCAAGATTTGGTCCGAAAAGTGAGGAAAAAGCAGTGGGCCGGATTGGAAGTGAACTGCATATATATATATATATTCGTGCGTCTATTGCAGCTTCTCTTCTCTTCTGCAAATAGTAGTGATTTCATATTGGTTTAACTTTAAGACTTGATTGTATAAGAATTCTACTAATAAAACCTTTGTTAATTAGGTGTGTTTGGGGAATATTTCTGGCATACCTGTCTATTTTCTTTTTTCTTTTAGGTCAAATAAAAATCTGATTATATGAATGAAACCTAATGGTGGTTATATATGTTTCACAATATTCTTTTTAATAATTGGACGGCACTAATCATAGAAGGTCAAGTGGTAGGATGTGGATATATCTTCTGTTTGATTCCTTTAACCAATCCTAAATAATGGATTGAAGGAGACCAAACAGTTCATTATACACCTACTTTGTCTCCTCCAAAACCCTAAAAATGTGAAGACAAAAGATCAAAAATTCCAAAGAGAGGGATACATTTTCCATCGCACGGGTGACGGATTAGCAAGTACATATCTCCTTAATTCCTTGTCCTTTCATTGGAACAATTTTCGGACAAGATTAGGGTAAATATTCCTAAAAATTGATCTACTGTATGCCTTTTTATATTTTGAGCCAAAAAACTCGTAAACTATCAGGAAAATCTCGTAATTAAACACCAAAAATTTGTATATTGGAGGACGAAAATTTATGAATAACAGCATGAAAACTCGTAAATGACACTACAAAAATTCATAAATTTGAGTAATCATTTTGTTACTATACCGTCTTTTTTTACTGCAAAAGTCATAACCAACACCACAAAAATCATTAAACACCACCAAAAAGATTTGTAAATGTCTATTACGAAAATTCATAAAATAAACCACCACAAAATCATATCTCGGGCCACAAAAATTCACAAAAATAAGTTTGAAATTTTGTAAAGGGTGCACCGTACACCAGAAAATAAATGAGCCGCAAAATGTATAACATGAGCCACAAGAATTCATAAAATAAGCCATAAAAATTCGTAAGGGGAGTGTGTACTGAATTCTTTTCCATAGTTTTCAAAAGTTTTGCACAACAATTTTTAGAAATGTTGTTTTCGTAAAACAAAATTTACACTTTGTTTTCATTTTTTTCAATTGAGATAGTTTGTGCGAACTCAAATAGTCTGTCAAAATAGTTACTTGTGCTTTCCAGAAATAAAGAAAGGAAAATTAGAGTTTATTCGTACCATCCTTATCTTCTATGAGTTCATTACGTTTGTCAAAATGGAAACAACGCACAATTTATTTTCACACCTGGCATGAAATATCAGGGTCAACAATAGCACCATGAAAGAATGACTCTCAATAGATAATCCTTATCCTTCTAATCCATACATTACACGTAGATAATTCATAGCAGTTCATGTACAAAGAATAATCAATAAACATCAATTCCATTTTCCATTTACTAGTTTACCTTATGTGAATCCTTATGTTACAGTTTCTTCCGGACGCTCAAATCCTTAGGGAATCCATTTAGGCTGCTATAAACATCACTAATTAAGTTAGAGTCCTTCCGGCCGCCCTTCTCCAGAGGGACTCTGTTTAGATTGCTTTAAACAACGCCGGGTTCCATTGGGTCGTCTTTCACCCAAGGGTTCCTACTAGGCCGCCCATAACCTTCCACTCTCATCATTATTTATTTGAGTTGTCCTATTAATGTCTATTTCATTTCTCAATCCTGAGGTCTAGCCAATCATATGTTCTTTCTAACAAATGAATATCCAATCAAACATAAGATAATGATATTTCATTAGTAACAAAGTAACATGATACAAGTAATAACATTACATCAACAAATTAACCAAGAATCTGAGTACTAAAATGATTAAACGAGACCCAAGGACGAAAGTGTAATCTACCAAAAGTTCAAGTGTCAGTGTGCAATTAATAAAATTATAGGGGTGTAAGTGTAAAATAGAATCTTTGCAGGTTTATCGTGTAATTTAATAATTCCAGGAGCAATTTTGAAAATTTCATGTGGTCTAAGGTCAAAACTATGATTGTCAAGGTCTAGGGGTAAAATTTCATAAAGTCTGTATGTATAAATTTTAGTAAGTTTCTATAGTACATGGGTAATTTTAAAATATCGGGTCAAAATCGTAATTTAATGTAGAAGTCTTGGTTAACTCTGGGGACATTTGTTAATTTTAGTGCTAGACTATGGTTAGTGGTCTAGTACTTTTGGTTGGTCAAAATTGATCATGGTCAAAGAACACCAAAATTAGATTAGTCTTCATTTCAAAAGTCAAAATTGAGATAAAAATTTAATTAGAAAAATTAGTATTTAAAACAACAACAAAAATTATTTATAAAAATTTGGGATATTACAAGTACGTACACGACCACCTAAACTTGAAGTCCTAACATTTTTTTTAAAACTGAAAATCAGCGCAGTTCATAAGCCTGAGTTCAACGGCATTACCTTTCCCTTATCCTTATAATAATACACTAACACATAGCTATCTGTAAGCAAGTTGTTAAAATCACCCCATTTTCATTTGCTAAAATTGGATGATTTTAGCAACTTGTTCACTCATTTGCTAAAATTACCCATTTGATTTTATGAGATTCCCTTAAAATCAAATGAGAAACCTAATCTAATTAATGCTGATGCATAGTGTTGTTTGCCAAACTAACTAGCCAAATTGACCGCAATGCTGATGGTGATGGACGGATGGGATATATATGGCATCCATGGAGCATGCCCGGCAAGTAGTTTATGGGATCTGACCATTTCATTTTCACCGCATGGAAATTAACTACTGAAAAGCGCTTGTGATCAGTGACATGAGCAGAGATACTTGCAAGCAATTTTAATGGAAGAAGAATAAATGCTACGGACACAATTTTAAATTTTAAAACACACTTTTGAATGCAATTATATTCAGAATTGTTTGATATACATAAGCCATATACGCCGTTACGGTTTAAGGACGGAAATTGCAATAGGGAGTAGTAAATCTTACAATAAATACATAGGCAAGGACAAGTGTGGCTCAACTGTCCTTCCATTTAAATAATTTCACATTATTTTTGCCTCTTTCTGCTTATTTTGGCACCAACATATCTCCATACTTTCTTGCCCTTTCTCCTCATAAATTTCATAGAATATCATTTGGGTCCTTTTCAATGTCTATAACAACTAAAACAAACCAAGGTCAATGCTTAAACTCCGGGGTTGGCTCGGTGGTTAAAGTCTTAGGTACTATTTACTTTTGTGGGGTCAGTTCACAATTCTCATTTTGGTCCCCTTGCGGACAATAAGATTCATCATCAAGATCGATTAATTGAGGTTTACTTAAATTTGCTTGGACATCTTGAGTTAAAATTATTGCTTTGCAAACTTTAGACAAACAATGTTACAAAAAGTTTGGACTAGCGCAAGGGCATAATGCAGGGGTTGTGCGACAATTGTGGACTTGTCCCGTGTTAGGTGATAAAATTGTAAACATTCACTTTGTAAGGCTCGTTCAGTACATAAGTCCTCCAAGTTACAATCCAAACTAGTTGGATATCGCTAAATTTGTGATCGGACCACATACCTATTGTTAAAGTTAAGACCGCTAAAATGAGCTTGAACATATAGATATGCTTCAAACAAGTAATTACCGGTATAGTTCATGAGCTTAAGAAAGTGAATGCTTCAATTTCGTCAATAGACCTCAGATAAGAACACAATTTCCACACACGTCCGATCCAGTCCCTGAGTCCCCCCCCCCCCAAAAAAAAAATATTATAGCTAGTTATAAGGGCATGTTTGATCGAACCTCGACTAATCTTGAAAGACCAATCCCGCCATCCACAAGTAGGGAGTCTCCAAAAAGTTGGCAGTGTGTATAGTTAAAGTTGTAATTTCCTTTGTAGTGATGTCTTGCTCTTGCCATATAACTGTAGTATATCAATCTTTACACAGACCCGTTCAAAAAAGAAAAAAACTTTACACTAAATTTCATTTTGCATACCCAGTCAAGTATACGCTAAGGACTTTTTGGATTTTTTTTAATTTTTTACGTTTTTTAAGACAAATCATCCTATCGTAATAGTTCAATTAAAAAAATTAAAAAGACAAAAAGCGAAACGGGCTATGTCATTTTGTTTTTTAAAACAGAAATGCTAGATACACAGAAATAATACCCAAAATTTACCTAGAAAGTGGGAATGAGTGACTCAGATGAAAGTGCAACTGCATCGAAGCCACTCATTCCCACTTTTTGGATATTTTTTCTGTGTACGTAGCATTTGCCGATTTTAAAAACCTTGTTTCGAGTTGCACTTCAATGCTCCTATTCAATGTGGCTGACAATGATATCTCGGCATTTAATATATCATTGGTTTCACGCGCGTTGTCACTTTTTATTTGTCAGGATATATTTGTAAAATCAAATTAAAAAATATATTTTGTACTATTTTTTTATATGTAAAAATATACTCTCTTTTTTTTTTTTTTTGGAATACAATCAACATCTCCAACTATTTATGTCTTGGTTTGGCTAGGTTGATAGTCTACTACTCCACCTGCCAAAAACACTATCCTAGTGTACTTTTTATATTTTAATTTTTTAATCAACTCCTAGTTTATATTTTCTTCGTCGCAAATTTTTGTATCATGTCACTATTTATGATTTCTACAAAAAATTATCCATATCTTTTGATATATAATGATTTTTATATACAATATGGATCTTGTTTGATAGATCTCAGTTAACTTTATTAAACATATTTTTCAAAATTATTAAAACATTATAGATTGTGAAATATAGACAATTTTCGGAAATATCAAAAAGTAAAAATGGCAAATAATATGGGACGGAGGGAGCCTATTTGAACTCAGATTCAAAAAAGGGAAATGCTAAAGGAAGCCCTGTGGGCTCACGATTGTAAAACTCACACGCGGCAAGAGGGAGAAATATTATGGGCTGTCCAAAGCACTTTTGGATGGCTGAGATGTACCCTCGGGCACCACGTCACTTGTGAAATTATTCGTTCGTCTCGACGGACTAAAAGTGCTAAAAAATATGACCCAAAAATCACTTTTATCCATTCTTTTGTATTTTTTGTTTTTCGAGTTTTGTACGTCTTTTCTAAATTTTTGTTAGATTCGCATAATATTTTTGGATTAATCATGACCAAAAACAAGAAAAAAAATCCACTGAAGATGAAAAAAGTACTAAACGAAAGAGACTGTGAAGTGAAAAGCTAAAAAAAAAATTACGAAAGGTGAAAAAAATTAATTAGACAAAAGAATGGCTCGTGTCAAGTGACTTATTTTAGGAAACTACTCCTAAAACTACTAAAAGTTTAATATTTCTTTGAAAAATTTGGATTCCGGTCATAATTTTTTACTCATTTCTCTAGTTGAGATAAAAATAATAATCTGGCTCAATTATTTAGTTGAGTTTGATTAAATTTTTTTTACTTTCAAAATTTGTTTATGGATGACGAATTGTGTAATTAACTATTATGTAGGAAAGTAATTTTTCTTACTATCAAAAGAGTAACCAACTATTTTAAAATTTGTTTATGGAAGGTGAATTTGTGCAATTAGCTATTTTAATAAGAAAGGATTTTTTTATGGATAATTAAATTACTATAAATTGAATCACTCAAAAAAAAAATTGTTGTCAGTGCTCAAGCTAGCCTCAACTGTTTTCCAGCAAATAAAAGGGAAGTGAAAGGGTTGGCTTCACTCGAGAGAGTAATAATACTATGTGAAAAAAGTATGGGAAAATGACCACAAAATGGCATTTAGAGCAAATAAAGACCAAAAGGTGGTCATGGTTTGCAAAATTACAAAGGCATGGTAAGGAAAAAATAAATCATACATACATGGCATTTTTCACGTGCATTACCCAAAATACCCTCAACTCCCAATTTCCCATCCAAAACC
>JAXBDA010005798.1:0-23053 GCA_036023075.1 Gaultheria prostrata
TTATATTATATGTTTTAATCGAAATATTCCAACGGCGACTAAAATTTTTGGTCGCTGTATGTCTCCACTAGATTTATGCTTGGCGCCAATAATTTCGCGGTGGAACATTTTTGGCGCTGAACATTCCGCCACTAAAGGCAGTATTTGGTCGCTAAAGGCCTTGCATACCGCGACAAAAATTTATTTGGTTGCCAAAGGGATTGCATACGGCGAACAAAAAAAATTTTTGTCGCTGAATGTGGCGACTAAAACGAGTTGGTTGCCAAATGTCTGCATATGGCGACTAAAATCTAATTTGTCGCCAAAAGTATCACAAACGGCGACAATGAAATTTAGTCGCTCAAGGTGCTAGAAACGGCGACTAAAATTGTTTTGGTCGCCGAATTTAGTCGCCAAATGTGTTTTTTCTTGTAGTGAATGTGAGAAGGGTGATGTTTACATAATATATTCTTTATTAACGTATATAATGATTATCGAGCTTTGTGTTATTTGTCTTTATTTTTTTTGTATTATACAATGGGCCTTAAAAATAAAATTCGTATTCAACCTAAAAAAACTCAGAACCGACACTGGAAAAGTACACTCATTTCCTACATTATTATAGTTTTCCATCATCACTTTAACTTTTAAGGAACGAAAATGGGTATGTACAAAGAAGACGAAGAGAATCGGACGCATCATTGGAATACTAATAAAGAAAAGACTAATTTATAGTAACTACATATGGCAAGTGCAACCGATATAATGATTATCGAGCGTAATATATACTAATTTATGAGAGCTTAATTACTATTTTTGCTGCGAAAAATGTGAGAAGGGTGATGTTTACGTAATATATTTTTTATTAACGTATATAATGATTATCGAGCTTTGTGTTATTATTGTTTTTAATTCTTGTATAGTCTTTATTTTTTTTGTATTATACAATAGGCCTTAAAAATAAAATTCGTATTCAGCCTAAAAAAAACTCAGAACCGACACTGAAAAAGTACACTCATTTCCTACATTATTATAGTTTTCCATCATCACTTTAACTTTTAAGGAACGAAAATGGATATGTACAAAGAAGACGAAGAGAATCGGACGCATCATTGGAATACTAATAAAGAAAAGACTAATTTATAGTAACTACGTATGGCAAGTGCAACAGACAACACGAACCCCTCCCTATCTTTATTTTACTCAACCAAACCTAAAAAATAGGCTCCAAGAGACTCCCTAAACAGGTTGCTAAATTACCAAATGCAATACCTCCCTAAATCCCTCCTCATTTAGGGAGCTACTATTCACTCTCTTTGCCATTGTTTAATGTTTTCCTCACCCGGTCTCTCTCTCCTTCATCTATTTGGCTCGAAATTCCTCCCCATTTTTTACTCTCTCTCTCGGCACAAGATCGCTGTGTATGTATATATGGGTAAGATTGGAGTAATATTTGCTGCAACTTTTGTGTTGATGATCGATATGGGTTTCCTCCCCATTTGCTGCAACTTTTGTGTTGATGATCGATCTGGGTTTCCTCTCCATTTGCTTCAAAATCATCCCATGGCAGTATGTATATATTGTACATATGGGTGTGTATGTATATATATATGGGTGATATTTTAAAAAGTAAAAAATAGTATTTTAATAGTGGAGAGGTAGTATAGGTAGTATTGTTGGAGTGTTGAAAGGAATATGGGTAGATAAAACACTGTTCACTAACTTTTTTGCCTCAAAATTTGTTGAGCCTTGTTGGGATGCTCAATGGTCCAATGTTTGAGTCGTTAGAGTCCACTGAAATTGTCAATAGATCTACAAAATAAATAGGCTCTTAAATTTTAGTCTTATGCTAAAGAGATTTTTAGAAGTTAGGGCAAGCCCAATAGACTCCATAAATGGGAGAATATAGCTAAAATAGAGCGCTCTAGTCCCATCAAAACCCCAACAGACTCAATAAATACCTCCCTAAAATACTCTGATGAACAGTAGCTCCCTATATACCCCCAGTTGGGAGCCACTATTCACTCTCTACCCATTTTTTAATCCTTTTTTATTTCTCTTTCTCTCTCCTCTTTATGTGTATAATATATATTATGTGTTAGTTTATACTTCATTTGTCCTATTTTGTTTGCTCACTATGAATATTCGAGCCATTTTCAAGTCTTTATATCTTTTTATTTATAATATTTTTAAAGTTTTTAAAAAAATTGTCTAATAGAACTCATTGAGATCTATCAAATAAGATCCATATTGCATATAAAATACATTATAGATTGAAAAACTATAAGAGTTCAAAAAAGGCACGCATAATCGTATTGAGCAAATAAAATGGGACGGAGGGGGTATTATTTAATTGGTATAGAGAGAGTAATAGAGAGGATTGTTGGAGTATTGAAAGAGATATGAGTAAGTAAAACACTGTTCACCAATCTTTTTACCAAGGATTTGTGTTCTCATTTTGGGATGCCCTAATCCAAGTCGCTTTACAGGTTATCTTTTTTAAAGGAAAAATCCATGACTACTTTTTCCTTTTCCTAATCTTTTAAATATTAGGATTTCCTAATCTTCTTTCCAATCTTTGCTCCACTAAAATCTCACACGGATTACACATTCGATAACGTGTTTTTTAAATTAGGAGTTGCGATACACATTTATGTTAACTCAACTCCTGTAACTTCAGCATACAAAAGGCAAAATTTCTACATAATAACGCATCGGTATTAGAAATACATGAAATAACAAATTTTTTATGAAATACATGAAATAACAACTTTTTTATGATTGAAACTATACATTAAACTTTATTCATTTTTGTGTTTCGATTCCCGTGCACAACACGGGTTTGCCGCTAGTTCTAAACTAATCAAAATACTAAAACAATAAATCTACCCAATTGATCTTTTATGTTTCTGTACGAGGGAAATGAGAGAAATTATTTTCCTTAATCACTACTAAAGTACTAATATTCGAAAACAATCAAACCCACTTGTAATGTACATGTACATGTGGAAACGTATATGTGTATAATTTATAGTAATCTTCCTTCGATGATGAGATCTGAGAGTTTTTTTGTGTTCTTTTTTTTTTTTTTTCTCTCGGCTTTTCCTTCATCATTAACGTACCGTTTCGGTTTCGCCAATGGTGGTGGTAATGGTCCTTTGGCGCCCGTGGTGGTGATCCGAGGATAAATCAGATCGGTTAATCGACTTCCCGAACATTTCATTCGGGGAGGATTTCGTCGATTTTGGGTGATAAGGCCATGGCGTGCAGGAATGCCTTACAACTTGCTAAGTTGTTGGGTTTGGATTTACTTACGGTAGAAAGGGATTCGCAACAGTTGATTCAGATTTTGGGTAGCAAAAAGGTCTTGCCCTATGGAAAAAGTCGATGTCATTGTAGATAATTGCCAAGAAGCTGGTCAGTTTAAGATTGTGATTTTCTTTTTATTCGTAGATCGGCAATTCATAGTTGTACATATTTTGGGAACTTTGAGTTTGGCGAGGTTCTCGTATTCTTATCTGGGAAGCTAAACATCCTAATTGGTTATTGGATCCTTTGTGGAACGATAATCATCATCTTTTTTTTGAACGGCTAAAAACTTTATTAATCTTGAAGAAAATACAAATCTAGTAGGGACAAGGCTCTTTTAATCATCATCTTTGATGTACTTTTTTTTTTGATCAACCATCTTTGATGTACTTGCATTGCTCTTTTTTATCAATTAAAGTTTCCTACTGTGTTGAAAAAAAAAACAATGATAAATTATACAAACTAAAAATTAAATCTTAATCCTAAGATTTGATGTGAGAGAGAGAGAGTTGATGTACATGTGTCACCTTTTAAGTGGAGTTGGATGATACATACGCATATTTAACGGAGTTTAGCATCCTACTCAGCAAATTTCGTTAGTATTCTAAACAACTTGTAACATATGTGGGACACACTGTGGGGTCAATATGTAAATTTTTATAACTTAGGGTAAACTTCATGAAACCCTCCCCAAGAAATTACTAGTAATCGATGAGATTCAGAAAACCCTCCAAATGTCATTTACCTTTAAATTGAACATCTTTCAGCCGCTTCTTTTAAACTGAAGAAACAGATTTCAGCAGCGGCGGCAACGATCGGAGCCACCGCCGACGATAACAGCAGGTACCCCCTCTCTCTCTCTCTCTCCCCTTCTCTCTGTATCTCTCCCCTTCTCTCTGTTAGTCTCCTCCTCTCTCTGACGGTCTCTCTTTCTCTCTGTTTCTCTCTTTGTTGTTTGTAGTAATTGAAAGCCATCACGTCTAGGAGCGGTTCATTTCACCATCATTATTGGGGCCTGAGGCGGTGGCTTTTACAAGCTTCTGCCGATGAGTGCCGTGAACATCACCAACGTCACGGTATTGAACAACCCGGCGTCGTTTCTCGCCCCCTTTCAGTTCGAAATCTCTTACGAATGCGTCACTCCTCTAAAAGACGGTACTCTCTCTCTCTGTCTCTCTCTCTCTCTCTTATCTCTCACTCTCTATCTCTCTCTGTGCATATCGGTCGAATTTAATACCATTACCTTGTTATGCAAACGATTATGGTCAAGGTCGATGGTTTAGGTTAGGGTTAGGGTTTGTATTTTTAAATTTGAGGCTTTAAAATTGTTTAAGAAAGAGATATATCTTTCTTTATGATTTTTACTATGGATAGGTACAATGGTCTCGTACTTTTGAAATGTATTCGCTGTGGTTAAATTCTTCAATTTTGACCCGCCATGGTTGATTATGAAATATTCAAGATTTGGGTTCTGTTGAAAGGTGCAGCAATTTGGGTTATATAATATATATTGGAACCATGCGGTTTGTTTGTGATGAAATTAAACTAATTCTGTGTTCATTTACGTGATTTTGCTAGAAGATTTGCCCCTAGCTATATCTTAATAGTTCGATTGGTATTTTATTTACTTAGGTGAAAATGGACTTGATGCTTTTCTGAGTGACAGCATAAGGTTTTACATGTGATGCTTTCACGTTGCATTGTCACGAGATTAAAGAAAACTATATTGAAGTATGTGAACTGCTTGTGGAGGAATACATAAGATGCCTGTTTGTGCGCATTCCAGCTTGGGTTTAGTGGCATTCTGTTAGCATAGACTTGCCTTTTGTAAGCTCGGACTTCCTAGAGGTTCGACCTCTTCTTGATTAGGATTTATATATAATACTAGTTGTCCAGGCAATGGCCAATGCTTTGTGTAAATTGTCCAATATAGCAACCATTATCTCCTGTTGCCTTAGCCCAACTCTGCCTGGTTTGGGTACCATCAGATGTGTGCACCAAGTTTACTTTAGCAATTATTGTTGGGAAGGAATCCGCTCCATGAATATCTCAAGCTTAGGGACGTTAGGTTTCCATCTTTCTATCATGCTGGAAACTCCTCTGCCCTTTGAATGATTATAGCGAGGGGATTTAGCTGTCATGGAAGAGTATTAATTATCAGATCCATTTTGCATCTTGTATCTTCGGGGACCTTTAATTGAAATTGGTATCATGTTGTTTTCCAAAACAATGAATTTTTTTGTCTTTGGGTAATTCAAAGTTGAAGTTCTATTAAAAAATTACTGTTAGAAGGAACTCTAGAAAAGTAGAAATAACGTGATCCTGTCTCAAGGAGGGCGAGCTGCCCTAAATGTGAGTGCATGTATATGCAGTGTTGAGATCCAGCGTCATTATCTATATTTACTGAAGTTTAACAATTATCTTTATTGTTAAAAAGTCTTGCTCTTTCTAGCATCTTCGTGTTTTGTTTTCCCCGCTTTTCTTTGTTCTGCCATTATCTGCATCAGAAGTGAACTTGCGATGGTGCCCGTTCCTGAAGGCACTTATTCAAAAGATTTGACTTAAAAAATTGTTAAACTTTCTTGGACCAACAACATTAAAATCACTTACTCTAAATAGAAGATACTCCCTCAAGGAGTCAAGTAAAAACAATATTGTCATATAAACTACAAAATTTTAAATAAGCTGCAGAAGTTGTTATTCAATATCATAAATCGTATTAATGGAATTTCCCAAGCTGCTATAAATTAAGACATTTCAAACCTATCATTCACAAAGCCTATTACATTGAGTACGTACCACCACTACCACATTCAAACATGATCATTTAATTGTTCCTGTGAAAAAAATTTCATTCAACGATCACATCCTGTAATACTCCTCTCGAAACAATGAGGACCCAACACACAAACACCTCCACCACTGGCTAGCATACAATCTGAAAAGGATTTACAAAATACTTGGGATGTGTCGCATAAATTGATTACTTTTGTATGTAAGCAAAAGTAAAAGGCTATGGAAATAATGTTATAGGCCAGGGACAATGCAATTGAATTTCACCCCATCGCCTAGATTGTAGACCAAAAATTTTAACATTTAGCCAAATTAAATTATAAAATTCTCTCCTTTGTGGTTTACGGGTGTGTTAGAAAATACACCACATGCACATGCACATGCAGACGGAATCAGGGACCCCTATAGTGCTCAATGTGAGCCGTCTGTTCGGCAATTAATGATAATATTATTTTACATGTAAGGTAAGCATCTTACACGTAGGGATAGAAATTTGGTTGGTTAACTTTCACCACACCAAATCTCAATTTGTCGTGGAAACTTTAGAAAACAATAAAACGAGCGGGGAATAGAGCTCCTTTCACTCAATCGACGCCTAAACCGGCTAACTGAAGCCAAATTTGCCCACGTGAGAATCCGATTTTGGCCATTCTTCTTTCTATACGTAGCTTAGTGATATCTTAAGCGATTCGTCATGATGAACTAAAAGACAAATAAAATCCTGGAGGTATACCCGTTTTCAGAATCGAAAGAGTCGAAACCCATAAGATCATTGTTGCTTGAGATTCTGATACACTGAAACGCGGGACGGCGGGAGAGCTGCGATCATCGATGGTTCAAGGGTTCAACAATGGACTAACATAAAGACCTCTATAACAAAAAGAGGAGGAATATCATGCTTGGAGCAAAGGAGTTTCTGCTCTCCATTGTCCTTCTGGAGAGAGAGAGAGAGGGAAAGAAAATTTCTGGTGTGGGCTAAACCTTATTTGAATTTCAAAATTCAAAAACTCCTTGAAATTGGAGAGAGAGACATATTGATATGTTGCTATTCTTGGAAGACCAAATCGGATACACTTTACCAATTCCATATAAGAGACCAATCTTCCCCCTTCTATTTAACACCCAATCCTTGGATTTAACACCCAATCTAATGGTACCACGTAGGAATATCCCCACCCTTGGATTTAATACACAATCTAATCTGTTCATGGTGCCACGTAGGAATCCCCACTACCAAACTCTTCAGAGAAGAATCTGGGCCCTACGATTGAACAAAAGATTTACTCCTAATTTAATCACAGCCTTTCAATGTGTCACGGAGGACAGTTGTGGGATAGACATTTTGTAAAACCGCTCTCCCTTGTAATATAGATACATACTCATTTTCTGCTTCAATCCTTCTATACAGATATTGAATGGAAACTCATCTATGTGGGATCAGCCGAGGATGAAACTTATGACCAAGTTCTAGAAAGCGTACTCGTTGGGCCTGTCAATGTTGGCAACTACCGTTTTGTCTTTGAAGTAATTTTACCGATTCTTTACACTTTTTACATGATTCTGAATTTCCTATTTGGAATGTTTATGGATCGATTCTAATCCAATATTTCCGCATTGGCCTGTTGCACCAGGCTGACCCCCCAGATCCTTCAAAGATCCGTGAAGATGACATAATTGGTGTGACGGTGCTCTTACTGACATGTTCTTATCTAAGTCAGGAATTTATCCGAGTAGGCTATTATGTAAACAACGATTACGAGGATGCGCAGCTAAGAGAGGAACCTCCTCAGAAGGTGTTGATTGATAAGATCCAAAGAGATATATTATCTGACAAACCCAGAGTCACAAAGTTCCCCATCAATTTCCACTCTGAAAACAGTGAAGGTGGAGTACAAGACCCTTCGCAAGATTGTCAGGCTCAAGTAGATGGAAACGACGAAGAGGAGCATGTGTCTGGTCCACCGCCAGATTGTGACGCTCAAGTGGATGGAAAGGACGAAGACGAGCAAGTATCTGCTCCCCCTGATAATCCCTCAAATGAAGTTGTTTAGATTTCAAGTCTTCTAAACTTCTCTAGACTCCTGATCCTTTTTTGGGTATGTAGCAGGATTGTCCATTTTAGCTGGTCTCATGGCGTAAACTGTTGATGATCCTTTCCAATAGAATTATGACGCGCTATTTTGTCAATTTTTGAGAGATTGAAGGGTGATCTCGTTTGTTGTACACAAGTGATCCAATCTGCTTGTCATGGGATTAAACTGTTTCCCCTGGCTTCTTGCCCCATGCGTTGCAAATTGAATTTCGTAGTTCGTGTTCGTTGGAAGAAACTAATTTTGGGTTCGTTGGCTTTATACAGTTTGTGGTTCACTGGTTCCATGGATAACTATGGTGCTCTCTCTCTCTCTCTCTCTCTCTCTCTCTCTCTCTCTCTCTCTGTGAGACACACACCATGCTTAGGCTTGAACTGAATAATTATGGGGCCTGATTAGCTTTAAGTGGTTAAATATTCTCTGTGGCCTGGGGATCTCTAGGCTCACAGTAATTACGTATTATCTCCATTCCAAAATGTTTGTCCGATCTGCAAAACGATAACTTAAGATGATGCATTGTTTTTAAGAAAGATCTCGAACCTTTTTCATGAATTAAAAGAAGTCATTGATAATATCTAGTAAATTATGGATTTTTGTTTTTGGATAGTTTTAAGAGAGCTGTGTGGGGAAAACAATCAAGAATTTCTTATGTGATCCCTCACGTAATGCAGAATGGAACTTATGATGGTCCCATTCCACTATTAAAGTTGTTGAGTCCTTTGACCAAAAATATGATTTGATGAAGCATCTATCAATGTCAAACAACCTAATTTTTTTGAATGAATTATTTACCCATATAGGCCTACAAAGTGAAGAATTCTTTGATGACTGCGGTCACATGAAAAATCATCGCATGAGGGTATGCTGTTTCGTCCGGACACCCTTGCTAGATGATAGGTACCATACAAATTTTGCAGTTGCTTTGTGAAAGAAAGAGGTGTGCCAGTTATATATAACATGATTTGACCATACTTTATGTAATTTCTTTCACCCAATCAAAAACAAAAAAAATCTTACACTAAAACCACCCAAGCCTGAAATGGTATTGCCAAAAGGCTTTTTGGTCTCTAAACAGGTGACAGAGAGGATAAACAAGCAGAAAATACGAACCCAATCCACAGCAGGGTAGAAAAAGCAACAGTAATGTCATGGAACACCTAAGTAGCCCCTTCACACGGGTTCGGCCACAAAAAATTCTGAGGAACTTGTAAGCGTTACCGGCTCTCTGTTAGTAGCAAAAAACAAACTATTTCCATGTTCTGTTTCTTGATTCTACATCCTGGCCCTGGTCACTGTCTAGAAGGCAGCAAACTTATCAGGAGCTTTAATCCTCAAATGTAAGCCTTTTCTTTGCTGGATGCTTTGCTGATAGGCTGGCTGTATCCAATTTTGCATCTTCTCTCTTACTCTGCAACGTAAATAGAAATGCTTATACTTTAACGTTCTTTCACCGAAAAACATATGCAGGCTCTATGATATAGTAGTATTACTACCTTCTTTAGCCTGTTCCTTCGTTTCTGCCGCCATCCTTTTTCCTTCCTTGAGTTTGCTGGAATCTGAAATAAGTAGTACGTAGAAAATAATTGAGGTCTGAAGGCAAGATAAGTTTATTCTACTCCGTTATTTGGAGAGGATCTCAGTAGCTAATGAACCAACCAGTGCAGCAGCTGCAATTCGAGCATGCCACTCTGCACGAGCATTTATCTCTCCCTCAACTTCACCATCACTGTTTCGGATGAGCCTCAGCCTCCCTTTAATAAGCAATATTTCAGAGCGGGCATGTCTCTAGTGGAAAAATGCACTAGGAGCCTTCATTAGATCAATAGATGAGACCATACAAACAAATTTCCTCCCAATCACTTTTTGTTTCTATGTTTCAAAGAGTCGACAGTGAGGATCGGAAAACTGGTTCACATCCATTATAACAAAGCTGCAATAGTTGATACTTGATAGATATGGAGAATTTAAATGATCAGACAGAGACGACATATGTTGGAGCATTAACAGGCCCTCCAGATTGTGAGAACCGGAGAAAAAGAAAGGATTGTGGTTTCTCACTATATCTCACCAAAAGTGATCAGATTCTATACGGAACAAAAAGGATTAAAAAATTCATTTCTTATCCTTTCTCACCATTTCTCCCAATTAAGTGAATGGACTGTCCTTTATTTTCTTTTCCCACCCTTTCTCAATATCCAAAGGGGCTGTGAATGTGACACTTTGCAGCTGTAACTCATGGAAAAGGATTTCTGTATATCATGTTATATTTGATGCGGTCTTAATGAATGTTGGTTCGATTTTAAATGCAATAATTGAGTGAGTTTTTGAAAATATACCGTGGATTTCAGATGAGCCTTCAAAGTTTCCTGTGTCTTGCAAAGTATTCTTGGACATAGCCTGCACTTGAAACCTGATTTACATTTCAAGATGCAGCCAACAGCCGATGGGGGGCAGTTTTCTTCAGCCACAGTGTTAGACAGCACATCCACAACATTATCATCACTTCGTCCTTCATTTGTGATTCTGCTGTCATCATCCTTGGTAAGTGAACCTGTCAATGCTTATTGACTAAATAACATCAGAATTGTGTTGTATTAAGAGTTTAAGGCAAACCAATGCACTCTGAAGTTAAATCTTATAGACTTAATACGTAGTATTCCCCATGGTAGAAAATGTGAGAAAACCCTAATACTTCAAGTGGTCTAATGGTGATAATCTCATGCTGGCAGGACAATAGAAACAATGTAAATGCCATGCCATACGATGTGGAGGAAGAAAATACGATATAAACAGAATGTCCGAAGGCATTGAATTGCAGATAGTCAAACATGTTTTCAAGAGTTCCAAGCGCAGGCTATGTCCAAGAATAGTTTGCAAGTTTGGCAAAAAGACAAATTGGGAGGCTGATTTTTTTTTTTACTATTATTAATCCATTTCATGTGCAAGATTTGGCAAACCCCTAAATGAGCCTGAAAACATGGCATGGCAACTATGCTGCTAAGTAAAGCAATGATCTCAGTGATCTGATTCTAATCAATGGTCAGAGCATGAACTCAAGATAAAAGCTTAATATCTTAAAACTCGTCCTGTGAAAGTACAATATTAACTTATCCAACCGAAAACATACTTTTTCTAACTAGTTGGACCGAACCTAAAGTCCTTCTGGAATAGCAAGTTTATTATGCGTGAAGAAAAGAAATGCCACTCAACATAGAGCAAGAAGTCATTCTTGATCTGTGATCTCCAGAAGAGGTTATATCAACTTTGTTGAATCATTCAAATATTGTAGAAACTGTTTAAATCACAAGTTGAATTATTGACATAGTTTTTATTATGGTAAATTAAACCTACATTAAGCAAACAAACTAGAATCAATAGGGCAAGCCTTTACAACCAAGCAAACAAGATAAACTCCTGTAGAAAAGCAGCAACTAGGGACAAGCACTGGGAAAGCAAAACAAAAGCAGCCTAGCTAGGAAGCAGAGACACCCTCCACTCAGTGGCCAAAAGCTTATTCTATTGGCATAGTTACTTGGCATATAGAACATCAACAACTACATAAATATTACTTAGGTACAATGATATGGTCAAAGTAATTAGACTGCTGAATCTCAACAAAGGATACAGCTAAAATTAAGAAGTTCGGTTTATTAAGAAGTTCGGTTTAGCACCACAGATTCACAAAAGTTTAAGAATTTCAAATATAGTACAGCTAACCTGATGAGTCAACATCAACTTCATCAGCAGAGAGCTATCCTCTCGCTCATATCCTGGAAAACAATAGTAAATTATATGGGACAGTTCTTCTCTCATCAGAGTATTTAAAAATCATAAAGATATCCATAAACCCGCCTAAGAACAAAAATCAACTTAACACCCATGTGGTGAAGTTTGACAAACAAACTACGAATACCTACTTTCGGCAAGACAAAACAATGCAAACCGACGGGCTCAGAATAGAACACTATTAGACTAAGGATTTTCGGCAAGACAAAATAAAGAAAACATAAAACACTAGATATTAGGGGGTGTTCCACTAAGAGAGTTTTTCAGTTTTTTGGCTTTTTACGTGATTTATTGTGAAAGAGTGACTGCCTCGGTTTTAGGAATAAGCTGTCTTTTTGGTTTTTTTGAGTTAGTGGAATGGGGAGAGTATCACTGACGGATAATTTTTCAATGCAATGAAATAGAACGTGGTAAAAGTTTTCTTTAACTAGCAACAGAGATAATATGGAAACCCAATTCTTCTGAGTAATAAAGGAAGACGAAATTGGTGAGAGATACCAGGAGCAAGAAGCAAGGCTATACTAACCAGAAGAAAAAGAGAGAGATTCATCATAATCTCCAACTTCCACAACATCATCGTTCTTTGCCTCCAATTCAGAGTCTGAAGAAGATGAACAAGAGTCAGAGACATCACTCCAGGTTTAATCACCCTTGTCAATGGCATTTCTTTCTAGAAATATGTACACATACACTGATACAACATAAAACGTACACTAATAAACCCAATAGGTGGGCCTGGCAGTCGAGGCCTCACTTAGGGTTTAATCCGTCCTAGGTCCTTTAGGTTCGAAACTTTCAAAGTGCGATCAATATTAAATTGTGTATTTCCTCAGGTTCGAAACTTTCTATTTGCAATCAACACTAAACCATCCCAGGTCAGGTTTGAAACTTTCTAAGTGCGATCAACTCTTATGAGCCAGTCCCTTAGGCCTCAGGTTTGAGACTCTCTATAAGTGCGATCAACGTTAAACCATCGTAGTTCCTTTTGGGTTGAAACTTTCCTAGTGCAATCAAGTCTTATGGATTGATCAAAAAAAAAAAAAAAATCAAGTCTTATGGACCAGTCCTTTAGGTTCAAAACTTTCTAAGCGTTATCAACTCATATTGGGCAGGCTCCATCAACTAGCTTTGTCCCAGCTTTAAATGTGGCCGTTAGTGGACTATTGAACTGATACACGCGTAAGCTGTTTTTTTTTTCTTTTTTCTTGGCGAGTGTAAGCTGTTTCGAACACCCAAGTTATAAAAATAAACATACAAATCATACGTAGAGAGAGGAAGAGAGAGGAAGGGTGATTCACTTGCAAAAGTGATTGGCCTCGGGAGTGTTCGAGACTGGCGACGAAGGCGGCGTAATCGGGATCGTTTCCGGCGATTGAGACGTTTTGCTTGGTATAGAAAAGCTAATCTGATGAACATCTCTATATCATCGTCGGAGGAGGAGGATTCGAACAGAAGCATGTCGAGAACCACATTACTGAAAACCACGGTAATCGAAATGCAGAATGGGGTTTACAGAGAGGGTAGCTGAGATTTTTGGTACAAAATGAGAGGAGAATTCGTTTACTTTATAGTCTTCGTCACGTTTCACCTTTTTCTCTCGCAGTGAAACCCTAAGAACATCTCCCGCCAATTAAAAAATAAGCTCAATTTTTCTTGTAAACAGAAGCATTTCTAATTTTTCCCTCTAAAAATAGAAATTCAAAAATTTTAAACTTTTACAGCTCTCGGTCTATGAAATATCTAGTCGCATTTTATGGAGTACATTTTAGGAATATCTTTTCTTTCTTTTTTTATAATTAGATTAACATCTCATTCATGAGAAAATCATTCGGCACTTACAAGATTTCATCGCAAAAACATAAAAGAACCAAAACTATTAAAATCTAGACAAAGAGCACATCATAACGCATAGAGGCGGCCGGCTCCGGACACTTTCTAACAAAGCAGACCAACACTAGGTGTAGGCATTAGAAACCAGTCCAAATCTAGTAGTAGAAAATCCAAATGAACAAACGAGCACAAATCATACAACAAATAAGCACAGATGAAATTTAGAAACCAAAACACTAAGGTTCCAAAGAAACTAAAACATAGACTTATTTACCCACCACAACACCCACCGGATCTGAAAAACAGACCGAGACTAGAGAGCCACCGAACTGGGGGAAACCCAGTCGAGACAAAAAAGCAAACTGCAGAAAATGGGAAAAACCCATTCTTTGATCTCCTCATTATTGCCACGGCGCCGACCGCCAGTCACTGGACCACTGCTCACCATCTCCATCGCACTGCTCTAAGCCCACGAAGCCGGAGACCATACCTTTGACGAAGACCGCCAAAGGGGGGTCGAGCAAACAGGATTTAGAAAAAGCAAAACACGATGCGGAGGGGGATATAGACACGCTGACAGGAAGAGAGGGGGAAGAGAGGAAGATGGGTTGGGGGGCAGGGGAGGAGGCTGAGAACCAGCCGCCACCCCTAGGACTGAAAACCTAGCATGGAGAGTTTAGAGGGAGGGGGAGTTTAGAGAGAGAGAGAGGGACTACCCTTTACGAATATCTTCTTATTGGAGTAATATCGACATTATGATAATTGATTTTCAAGGTAACATATATTATTATTATAGCGAAAATGCTAATATAGGCCTAATGAGCTTATGTTAAGATGTAAAAAATGTGAAAAGTATATAAAATGGGTGTAAATGTATTGCAAATGGTAAAAGATGTAATGGAAAATGAATTCCGTGGGGTGAAGGGAAGAGAAATTGGTTCTGGTGTGATTGAATCCGAAATTATAGGAAGGGATGACAAGAAAGAAATGATAGTTGAACGGTTGCTCGAGGATTTGAGTTATGGCGATGTTGTTTTTGTGTATGATTTATGCGGCATGGGTGGCCTCGACAAGTCTACACTTGCCCAATTGGTGTACAATGAAAAGAGGGGGAGGGGCACTTTGATTTGCGAATATGGGTTTGCGTCTCTAATGATTTTGATATAAAGAGACTGATGAGAGCAAAGAGTCAATAGAAGGTGGCAGATGCATTATTGTGGGCTTCGATCCACTCCAAAGACAGCTCCTGCAAAAAATTACATGGTCGGAGATTTTTGCTCATCTTGGATGATGTGTGGAATGAGTACCATGAGAAGTGGGAGAGAATGAAAGATGTAATGTACGTTGGAGCTAAAGGGAGTAAGGTTGTAGTCACTACAAGGAGTCAGATTGTTGCTCAGATCTTGGCTCCAATTCCCGTACACCATATGGTTGGTGTATCGCGAGATGATTCTTGGTCCCTGTTTAAGCGACGAGCTTTTGGCAATGGAAGCAGGGATGAAAACCATGAGCTGAATCAGATTGGGAAGGCGATTGCCAAAAGATGTGCAGTGTTGCCCTTAGCGATACTAGCTCTAGGAAGCCTCATGAAGTTTAAAAGCAGTGAAAGTCAAAAAGTGAATGGTTATTGTGAGGGACAGCCTGATTTGGGACTTACCCGACAACGAACCACTATCATGCTTGCCTTACGATTAACTTATGACAACTCACCATCACACTTGAGGCTGTGTTTTGCGTATTGCTGCATATTCCCCAAAGGCACCAAAATGGAGAAGGACACTCTTATCGAGCTATGGATCGTCAATGGCTTTATTTCATTTGAAGGAGAAAGGAGGTTGGTAATGTAAGCCGATTGTTGCATATTCCCCAAATGCGATGTTTTAATCCAAATTAAAGGTGTCAAATGGGCCTGGCCGGCACAAGCACAACACGTTTAAAAGCAGCACGACACGGCACAACACGGCATGACACGACACGACACAACACGATTTTATAGGTGGGCTTGGATAGGCCGATTTATTGTGGCACATACGACATAGGAACGGTATCGGCACGGGCACGACGCGAGCATGATAGAAAAAAAAAACACAGTCTATTGTGGGAATATCTTTTACACTATTTCAAACCCCCCTAATCTGATAGAAAAAAAGTAGTCTATTACACTATTTCAAACCCCCATTATCTGATAGGAAAAAAAAAACAAAAAAACAAACAACCAAACCCTTATTATAGTTTTTAATAATATACTATAATATGTGAAGCACCTTAAACCATTTGGATTTCATTGACGCATTGCATGGTAGCATTGCACACATTGAGACATTGTGCGAACCTCAGGGGTGGCACCACCGCCATGCAGCACCACCTTCTTATTGCATAGGAGACGTCAACCAGCAGAGTGGCTCCACCGACAAATATGATTACCCACTCCTTCAAGCCCAATCCGCTCGACATCTCCTCAATTGCCTATTGCGGCACGTAGCACATGCATGGCATTGACACGTGCATGACATTAGGATGGGCACGACACAGTTATGCGGCACGAACCGGTTTCTATTTTTCTTTTCAAAATTGGCTTATATTTGGAATAAAAATGGGCCATAAGATAAAGAGTGGTGTGAAGAGATTAGAAAGACAAAAAGGTGAGAGAATTTTTCACCTGACGGAGGAATTAATGGAAAATGAATTCTGCGGGGTGGAGGGAAGAGAAACCGGTTCAGGTGTGACATAATCTGAAATTGTCCGAAGGGATGATGAGAAAGAAATGATAGTTGACATCTTGCTTGAGGATTTGAATTATGGAAATGTTGTTTGTGTGTGTGCTATATGCGGCATCAGTGGCTTCGACAAGTCTACACTTGCCCAATTGGTGTACAATGAAAAGAGGGTGGAGGGGCACTTTGATTTGCAAATATGGGTTTGCGTCTCTAATGATTTTGATGAAAAGAGACTGATGAGAGCAAAGAGTCAATAGAAGGTGGTGGATGCAATATTGTGGGCTTGGATCCACTCCAAAGTTGGCTCCTGAAAAAATTGCATGGTTGGAGATTTTTGCTCATTTTGGATGATGTGTGGAATGAGTACATGAAATGGGAAAGAATGAAAGATGTATTGTGGATTGGAGCTAAAGGCAATAAGGTTGTAGTCACTACAAGGAGTTAGATTGTTGCTCAGATCTTGGCTACGATTCCCGTACATCATATGGTTGGTGTATCGCAAGATGATTCTTGGTCTTTGTTTAAGCGACGAGCTTTTGGCAACGGAAGCAGGGATGAAAACCATGAGTTGGATCAGATTAGGAAGGCGATAGCCAAAAGATGTGGAGGGTTGCCCTTAGCAATAATAGCTCTAGTAAGCCTTATGCATTTTAAAAAGTAGAAAAAGTGAATGGTTATATGTGAGGGACATTTCGATTTGGGACCTACCAAATGACGAAACCACTATCCTGCCTGCCTTACGCCTAACCTATGACAACTCACCATCACACTTGAGGCTATTTTTGCGTATTGCTGCATATTCCCCAAGGGCACTAAAATGGAGAAGGACACTCTTATCGAGCTATGATCGTCAATGGCTTTATTTCGTCTCATGGAGAAAGGAGTTTTGAAATGTACACCGATTGCTGCATATTTCCCAAAGGAAGTGTTTTGATCCAAATTAAAGATGTCAAACAAGCCGGGCCGGCACAAACACAACACGATTACGATACGTTTAAGAGTGGCATGACACATCATAGCACGTCACGATCTTATAAGTAGGCTAGGTTGGGCTGGTTTATTGTGACACGTAGCAAGGGCGTGGCATCGACACGCGTACGACATGAGCACGCACACTACACGGGCACCGCATGGGCACATCACAAGCATGGGCACGGACAAAGACTAGTAATGCGGCACATACCGATTTCTATTTTTCTTTTCAAAATTTGTTTATATTTGGATTAAAAAGCCAGAAGATAAAGAGTCGTGTGAAGAGATTAAAGAGAGTAAAAAGTGAGAATTTTTTTTTCCTGACGAAGGAATTAATTGAAAATGAATTCTATGAATTCGGTGGGGTGGAGGGAAAAGAAACCTATTCTGGTATGATCGAATCCAAAATTGTCGGAAAGGATGAAGAGAAAGAAATGATAGTTGACATGTTGCTCGAGGATTTGAGTTATGGCAATGTTATTTTGCGTGCTACATATGGCAAGGGTGGCTTTAACAAGTCTACAGTTTCCCAAATGGTGTACAATGAAAAGAGGGTGGAGGGGCACTTCGATTTGCAAATATGGGTCTGCGTCTCTAACAATTTTGATGTAAAAAGACTGACGAGAGCAATGTTAGTGTAAATTCCCGTACACCATATGGTTGATGTATCGCGAGATGATTCTTGGTCCTTGTTTAAGCTTGAGCTGGATCAAATTGGCAATGGAAGCAAGGATGAAAACCATGAGCTGGATCAGATTGGGAAGGCGATTGCCAAAAGATGTGGAGGGTTGATACACCAACAGAAAAACAAACATGACTTTTAAAGTTCTACCACTCTCACAATCCTAATCCCAATCTTGAAATCATGTATCAAACAGGGCCCTAGATTGTTGTATTCAACTGATACACAAAACGACGTTTGTTTAATCTCTACCTTAATGAGATGTTTTAACAGAAAACATTACATCATTCCACGTGAAATAGAAAATACTGTCCATGTGCTCCCAACCACCAGAAGCTGACCCATAAAGTATATTCCTCTAAAACACACAAACAATGTTCTTTTCTACTAGATGGATTAACAACCAACATTCAAAAAAAGAGTTTGGAATGTATTTGTTGTGATTTCTCTGTCTCTCTCTTCTCTCGACCTTTTGCTCTCAAATCTCGATAAGTGAATTGCGAAAGCATGGTGAAACGGAAGAAGAGTCAAGTGAAGCGCAATTATAAGGTGGAGTTGTTTGAATCGAAGCGAGAAGTTGTGAAACTTGTTGAACAAAATAAGAAGGTAAAGTATAAATTGGCGTGTGCAAAGCTCCACCATGAAAATCTAAAACGTGACTCCAGATGTCAAAGACGATACTAGCAATACTAGCTCTAAGAAGCCTCATGCATTTTAAAAAGCAGTTAAAGTGAATGGTTATATGTGAGGGACAACCCGATTTTGGACCTACCAGACGACAGAACCATTATCCTCCCTGCCTTACGCTTAACCAATGAATACTCATCATCACACTTGAGGCTGCATTTTGTGTATTGCTGCATATTCTCCAAAGGCACTAAAACGGAGAAAGACACTTTTATCAAGCTATGGATCGCCAATGGCTTTATTTCGTCTAAATGAGAAAAGAGTTTGGAAATGTAAGCCGATTGCTGCATATTCCCCAAAGGCAATGTTTTAATCAAAATGAAAAGTGTCAAATGGGCTGGGCTGGCACAAACACAACACGATCATGACACGTTTTATGAGCGGCACGGCATGACACGACACGATCTTATAGGTGGGCTAGGTTGGGCTGGTTTATTGTGGCACATAACACGGGCACGACATGGGCACGTTATCGGCGCGGGCACGACACAGCCACGAGCACGGGCCATTTATGCGGCACAAACTTTTTCTTTTCAAAATCGGCTTCCATAAGATAAAGAGTTATGTGAAGAGATTAGAGAGACTAAAAGGTGAGAGAAATTTTCACCTGACAGAGGAATTAATGGAAAATGAGTTTTGTTTGGTGGAGGGAAGAGAATCTGGTTCTGGGTTGATCGAGTCCGAACTTATCGGAAGGGATGACAAGAAACAATTGATAGTTTACAGGTTGCTTGAGGATTTGAGTTATGGCGATGTTGTTTCTATGTGCTATATGTGACATGGGTGGCCTCAGCAAGTCTACACTTGCCCAATTGGTGTACAATGAAAAGAGGGTGGAGGGGCACTTCATTTTGCGAATATGGGTTTATGTCTCTAATGATTTTGATGTAAAAAGAGACTGATGAAAGCAATGTTAGAGTCAATAGAAGGTGGCGGATGCGATATTGTTTGCTTGGATCTACTCCAAAGTCGGCTCCTGAAAAAATTGCATGGTCGGAGATTTTTGCTCGTCTTGGATGATGTGTGGATTGAGTACCATGAGAAATGGGAGAGAATGAAAGATGTACTGTGGGTTGGAGCTAAAGGTAGTAAGGTTGTAGTCACTACAAGAAGTCAGATTGTTGCTCAGATCTTGGCTACAATCCCCGTGCACCATATGGTTGGTGTATCGCTAGATGATTCTTTGTCCTTGTTTCAGCGATGAGCTTTTGGCAATGGAAGCAGGGATGAAAACCATGAGCTGGATCAGACTGGGAAGGTGATTTCCGAAAGATGGGGAGGGTTGCCTTTAGCAATACTAGCTCTAGGAAGCCTCATGCAGTTTGAAAGCTATGAAAGTGAATGGTTATATGTGAGGGACAGTCCGATTTGAGTCTTACCAGACGACAGAACCAGTATCTTGCGTGCCTTACGCTTGACGTATGACAACTCACCATCAAACTTGAGGCTGTGTTTAGCGTATTGCTGCATATTCTGCAATGGCACTAAATGGAGAAAGACACTTTTATCGAGCTATGGATCGCCAATGGGCAATGGCTTTATTTCGTCTGAAGGAGAAAGGAGTTTGGAAATGTACGTCGGTTGTTGCATATTCCCCAAAGGCGGTGTTTTAATCCAAATTAAAGGTGTCAAATGGGCCGGGATGGCACAAGCACGATGTTAGATATTTTGGCACTTTCCGGGGTTGTCCAAAACCCGGTTGAATTGTAATGGGTAGATTTTTTAGGGGGTAGTTGCTCGCTCGATGCTCCTCCCAGTATCTGCGCCAAATTAACTGCTGCGAAATCAATCTATTTGTGTGAGAGGTAAATGCATTGCACATCACGTCATGCATTATTTTTTCCAAAATTAGAAATTCAGTTTCTGCATTTATATATAGCAAAGATTTTCTTTTAACTCTCCTAAAATTTATTTCCTTGATATATATATATAATTGGAAAAGAAATCAATCATAATAAAGTTCCCCAATGTGTTGTTTTGAGATTAACTCTCATTAAGGAATTTCTTTCAAGAAAGAAGGGTTCGGTCACTTTAGTCAAATGTCCCATATGAGATTATACCTACAGCACTTCCTTGCAAAAAGATTTTTTTATCGTTTTATTTTGGAAAAGAAATCAACAAGATACTTGTTGATTGTCTATGCTTATATAAGGTAGCACCATTGAGACATAGAGGCTGCACATGTATTGACGAGAAGAAAAAAAAAACGCGACAAACTTCTTTTGTCTTTGCATTGTGCTTTAGTTCTTTTAATTAAAAGAACATTTTTTTTATATATCATATCACATCATTCATCTATTTTGTATTCGTGTTTCGTGGTGCCGTCTACTGCTGTGGCCGAATCTTTTAGTGATTGATTCGGAGCCGGTTGAATCCGGAGATCTGGCGTGAAGTCTGTGGTTCATCTATTGAATCTTGAAGAAGCTCTGGGAGCATCGGAGATTGGCGAGAATAGGTAAAGGCTTGGGTAAGGTTTTTACTATTTCGCAATCTGTACTTCTTTTGATTAATAGAATAAAGCAGTAGTGTTAGGCCGTGGTTTTGGCTTAGGGTTATTTAGGACCCTAAGTTTTTCCACGTAAATCGTGTGTTTCTTGTCTCCATTTTATTTTCGCTGCACTACTTATGGTTTGGTTTGTATTAATCAAGATAATCAACCAGTTCTAATTTAATAATTTTTAATCAGTCATTTTTATTGAAAACTGGTAATTTTATCAAAACTCCTATTCACCCCCCTCTAGGAGTAAATTGAATGCTTCTGCATAATTTCACACGACATGTTTAACAAGGGCACAACACGTCACGGAACGGCTCAGGCACGACACGACACGATCTTACAGGTGGGCTAGGCTGGGCAGGTTTATTGGGGCACGTAGCACTGGCATGACATCGACACGGGAACTATATCAGCACGGGCACGAAATCGGCAGGGGCACGACACAAGCACGAGTATGCGCACAGACTAGTTATGCGACACGAACTGGTTTATATTTTTCAGAACTGGTTTCTCTTCAAAATTGGCTTATATTTGGATTAAAATGGGTCATGAGATAAAGATTGGTGTGAAGAGATTTGAGAGACTAAAAGGTGAGAGAAGTTTTCACTGACGGAGGAATTAATGGAGAATGAATTATGTGGGGTGGAGGGATGAGAAACCGGTTCTGGTCTGATTGAATCCAAAATTGACGGATGGGATGATGAGAACGAAATGATAGTTGACAGGTTGCTTGAGGATTTGAGTTATGGCGATGTTGTTTCTATGTGCTATACGAGGTTTCGGTGGCCTCGGCAAGTCTACACTTTCCCAGTTGGTGTACAATGAAAAGAGGGTGGAAGGGCACTTGGATTTGCGAATATGTGTTTGCGTCTCTAATATTTTTGATGTAAAAAGACTGATGAGAGCAATGTTAGAGTCAATAAAAGGTGACAGATGCGATATTGTGGGCTTGGATCTACTCCAGAGTCGGCTCCTGGAAAAATTGCGTGATTGGAGATTTTTGCTCGTCTTGGATGATGTGTGGAATGAGTACCATGAGAAATGGGAGAGAATGAAAGATGTATTGTGGGTTAAAGCTAAAGGCAGTAAGGTTCTAGTCACTACAAGGAGTCAAATTGTTGCTCAGATCTTGGCTACAATTCCCGTACACCATATGGTTGGTGTATCGCAAGATGATCCTTGGTCTTTGTTTAAGCGACGAGCTTTTAGCAATGGAAGCAGGGATGAAAACCATGAGCTGGATTAGATTGGGAAGGCGATTGCCAAAAGATGTGGAGGGTTGCCCTTAGCTATACTTGATGAGCACAAAATATTGACATTTAGAAGCCCTATTACCATATATGATTAGTTCTTAACTGCGCGTTATTGAGTACATTTATCATCTTTTTGATCATTTACATTTAATTGTTGAATTTGCAGGAAAAGATGATAAATTGTACATGTTTCGGCCGATCAATTTAAGAAGTAAAATGTGGGCCCAAGCTTATAAAATATTGCAAGGCGTTCGAGCATTGGTCAATTAAATTATTCCTAATGGTTCCACCCGTAATGCTACATCAAGATTTTGTGTCCAATTACTTCCTAAAAAAGAGGAGATTTCTTACACGAGTATTACTAGCATGTGGTCAAACTACCAATTTGGGCTTTGGTTACTGATCGGGTAAAAAAGGAATTGATTATGATGAATATAATGGCCAAGGCAATTAGGCAA
>JAXBDA010005799.1:0-23044 GCA_036023075.1 Gaultheria prostrata
ATATCTCTAGGCACCCTATCATAAGCCTTTTCTAGATCTATGAAAACCATATGAAGATCCTTCTTCGCGGACCTGTGTTTTTCTACCACTCTTCTTAGTAGGTAGATAGCTTCCATGGTCGATCTCCTAGGCATGAACCCAAACTGTTTCTCCGACACCATAGTCACCGTCCTCAATCGATGCTCAATAACTCTTTCCCACAACTTCATCGTATGACTCATCAGCTTAATACCTCTATAGTTGTTGCTGCTTTGAATATCCCCTTTATTCTTGTAGATAGGTACTAAGGTACTCCTCTTCCATTCGTCTGGCATCCTCCTAGATAAAATAATCTTGTTGAACAACTTGGTCAACCAAGTCACCCCCAAGTCCCCTAGGCTTTTCCACACTTCAATAGGTATGCCATCTGGTCCTAAAGCCCTATCCGGTTTCATCCTCTTCAAAGCCTTGGCCACTTCGGACTTCTGTATCCTCTGATAGAACTCATACTCTGCTTTCTCGCTAGGAACAACCACTTCTTCCTCACCAAAGCCTCCTTCATGTTTCTCGTTAAGCAACTTCTCGAAATACGTCTTCCACCTATCCCTGATCTCCTCATCTTTCACCAGCACCACCGAATCGCTACCTTTTATACACTTAACTTGAGAGAAGTCTCTAGCTTTCCTTTCTCGTTTATATTAATGCATTTAGTTGGGACTTGGTTTCAAATGTAGTAGTCTACCATATCAACGAGCTATCATCGCAGAAGCTTGAATTGATAGAGAAACGGTAATTTGAGTGTATATAGTTGTATATCGGTACAGAGACGCTTTTGCTTCTTCCTTCCTCGTTATTTCTTTTCATGCATGTAGTGTCTATATTTTTTTCTTTTCATATGCAATTAATGGGGTTTCCATAGATAAGGCATCCAGGTAACGCCATTCTCTTCAAATTTTTCTCGCTGTTACCTTGATTTTTTGTAGTCAATTGTGTTTTGGTGACTTCGGAATGACAAGTTTATTTCTTTGCCGAGCTGAATGGTTGTTTGCTTCCTCTTTTGTTTTGCATTTTCCGGATACTCCCATTTGAGTTTGGCAACTTAGTTCAATTTAGTCCCTATGGTTTTCACAAGTTACTCTTTTTTGACTCCTTGGCCTCTTCATCTAGGTGGGTTCAGGCAGAGTGTAGGAGACTTGGTGACACTGATAACCCAGAAGTCAATGAACTTTTGAAAACAGCAGTTCGCTGCCTAAAGGAAAGGCCTGTCCTTTTCAAGTATTGCGCAGAAGAGGTAGTTCTATTATGGAAGCTAAATGTTAAGTAACTCAGTTTTATACGTATCCTATATTGTTACCTGACACTCTATACACTTCCATTTTTACGATAAAGGTAGCAAATATGAGGCATAACGCCATATTTAGAAGGTTTATAAGCGCTCTTACTCGTGGAGGACCTGGAGGACTGCCTAGACCCATTGAAGTACATGCTCATGATCCCTTACGTTATGTTGGTGACATGCTTGGGTGGCTACATCAGGTGTGAACCCTTTCCTCTTTTTTCCCCCTTATTTGTATCTTCAATCTTATGAAAGGTGGAATTGCTTCAGTGATTTAAGATTTGTTTCCATTTAGCAGAATGTTATGTTTTTTTCTTTATTGCAGGCCTTGGCATCTGAAAGAGAACTAGTCCTTGCGTTGTTAGATCCAGATGCAGTGGTTGATACTGGCCCGACTGCGCGCCGATTCTCCAATGCCTTAGAGAGCAATTCAGGGAAGACAGAAACTGACTTGATGTTTGTTCTAGACAGGATCTTTGAAGGAGTTTGCCGGCCATTTAAAGTTAGAGTTGAACAAGTTTTGCAGTCGCAACCCAGTATTATGATATCATACAAACTCACCAACAACCTGGAGTTTTATAGTTATACTGTAAGTTGAAGGATAATTCTTTGATAGATGAATTACATTTCTTATGGGCATTTGTTTGCTTGTCTAACTCTTTGTTTTGTACAGATATCAGATTTGTTAGGGAGAGAAACAGCCCTTTGTAACACCCTTTGGGCACTGAAGGATGCAGCTCAAAAAACATTCTTCGACATTCTTAAGACTCGAGGAGAGAAGCTTTTACGATATCCTCCACTTGTTTCGGTTGATCTTTCTCCTCCACCAGCAGTGAGGGAAGGAGTGTCAGTGTTGCTTGAAATAATTCAGAATCATGACAGCATGATGGTTCCTGCATCAGGAAAGAAGCCTGTATTTGATCCAGTGATTGCTGCCTTACTTGATCCTATTATACAGGTATTTTGTGCTTCACATTGTGTAGATTTTCTTCCTTCACTTCGTGGCCCTACTCCTAGTAGTCTAATGCTACATCACGTGGTCGGTATCGGAAATGCTTTTTGAGTACTACTAGATTGTACTTGATAAAAGGAAATTCACATCCACGGTAATAAAGTTTTCACACTCTATGGTATTCGTTGGAAGTTGAGAAAATGTTTCATTGCTGTTAGGAAACCCCACTTCTTTGCAAAAATACTTTAGGTCATTATTTCCACAAACAGCAGTAAACAGTTTTTACTCTAGTTAATGACTTAATGGAATCTCTGTCCAATCTAGTCTTATGTATTTTGTGTCTCAATTGTCAACTACTATGGAAGGATGTTTGATAGGTTTGCAGTAGCTTAGAGACCTAGCTCTCTGATGAATGGTGGAAGGAAAACGTTTTCTGGCTTTCAAGCCTTGTATGCTGTTACCTGGTTTACATCATCCCAGACTTCTTTTTGGAACAATTTTTCAAGAGAACACGTGGGCCCCTTAATTGTCGCATATTATAATCTTGGATTACAAGCACCCCTATATAAATTCGGATAGTTTGTGTATCATGAGGTGACAACCCTTCCAAAAGGAATGTTTTTCGGAGTCCACTCGAGTAATCATGTCTTGGACATATTGTAGCACAGGTACAGTGTCCAATGGGATACTGAGAAGTCAGGACATAATTTCTCGATTTTTAGATAATAACATGTTTAGAAGCTGTCAGTTGAACTGGTCACACTATCTTTTGGACACTAGTTTGAGTTTAAAGCTATAATAACCAAGTCTCCTCGGCACATGTGCTTTCCTTGTTCAGCTGAATATGGACTTTGATTGTACGTTTCTTATTGTTGCAGATGTGTGAACAAGCAGCGGAGGCACACAGGTCCAAAGGAGCCATTCAGTTGTCTAGAAGAAGTAGAACAAGTTCTGACCCAGGCCAATTGAGTAAATCATCTGTTGATACAATGTTGTCAAACAATGGCTCTGCAGCTACATCTCAGGTTTGCACCTGTTTGGGCCTTGCTTTCTTTCTGTATCTCCAGTCTAGGCTTTTGGTTTCTCAGTGCTTATGCTGGAACTTATTTTAGTTTAGGGTGTCTGCACCTTTGAGAGATGTCAGATTTCAAATTTCTCGTGTTTAGAAGGAAATTTTTTTTTTGCTGTTCTAGCTAGCATGTGATGCATATGGCAAAATATTTATGATTCTATGACTGAACCTGTGCTTACGAGTTCAATTGACTTTTGAATCCCAAGTTATCCTTGGTCTTTTTCATTTGGAAAATTCCTCATTTCCTCAAGTTTAGAATTACTGCTCTCTTTTTTTGCTGGTTTTCTCTCAACTTGATTAGGAGTACTTTTTAAACTTGTCACGATCTTCGTGGGATGAAATGTTGTAGTTGCAACGATCCCTGATCTATGTTGTGCATTTGTTCGTTATCCAAAATGTGATTGTCATCCATGTATTTGCAAAATGACTTGGACATAACGAAGTGACTTTGCGTTATAATGAAACAAGAATGGATTTTGAATATTGATCTTATGTGTATTTTTGTTCATTACTCTGTAGTCTTTATAACCCAATGTATTGTCGGTCCCTGCAGATGAGTGAAACACCCTCCAAGATTTTCCTCATCAACTGCTTGTGTGCCATCCAACAACCCCTACTCCGACATGAAGTTGCATCCGAGTACGTGAAAAAACTCGGAACAATGATCGATAACCACATGAATGGTCTTGTGGACAAAGAAGTCGATGGTATCCTTAGAAGATGTGGTTTGTTGAACAAGATGCCTCGCTTCCTCAACTCATTGAACGGTCAGGAAAAAACCCCATTGGCAGAGACAGAGGAGACGTCTCCATCCGCTCTTTCAGAGTGTTTGAAGGCTTTCTTTGGGCTTATTTTAGGAAGCGAAAGTTCTCTACCGGAGTTTGAGCAGATTCAGGTTCCACAGTTGCGGTCCGAAACTTGTACCCAAGTGGCTAAATCTTTGGCTGAAGCTTATGAACTTATTTACAAGGCGATCATGGACCCGGAGAATCGATACCCAGATCCCAAGTCCTTGGCTAGGCATCCTCCTGATCAGATAAGGACCATTTTAGGGATTTAAGATTCTATTGTTAATATTTTTCACCCAGGTTATAAAATAAAAATTCTACAGACCCAAAAAAAGAGAAAAAAAAAAAAAGAAGCTTCTATTTGTTGTCTCTCAACTCATGGTAACATGTGTGTTGTACCCCTGCCAAGAATAATTTTTCTTTTTCACGTTGTGTTTGTAACTTTATTTAGTTCTTGAAAGAGATTTTTCCAGTTGCTATTGCTCTTCTGGGATTGGTTTGGTGGGCTTGCTTCTGCAATAAGGACATGCCCAAACATTTCTTTATGCATGGGTCTGTCTCTCTCTCTCTCTCTCTCTCTCTCTCTCTCTCCATATGTGTGTATATGTATATGTGTCCATATATACTTGATGTCAAAATACTGGGAAAATGATGAGTTATAGAAGTAATTACTCAGAAGTCCATGCAGGATTCAATTAAATTCCCTCTATATCAAATAATTTCCTCTTTAAAATTGTAATCGGTGTCAATGGTGAGTTTTCTGCTATGGTATTTTTGGATTATAAGTTGTGGGAGAACATTAAAAATATCGAGAATACCAAAAATATTTTAGCGAGAGCACACCCTGGCTTTCAAAACGAATCATATTAGAATGGTACTCCTACATAAGATGCTTGGACGTCAATTATACCCTCTAAAAGGTTACTTTTTTTTCAAGGAAAATTCTAAAATTAGTCTTGAGGGCTATCGTTAAGATTTAAAAAATATATTATATTTGAAAAGTTTATAAAAGTGTGAAATTGTGTTTTAAAATGTCAAAAAAAATATTGATTTTTGTTTTCTTTTTTGGTCCTCTCGCTTGTTTATTGTCAGTTCACTGGACCAACAACCGTCCTTTTTGAAATGACTAATAAGTAGGAATAGTACATGGCGGCAGGGTAGAAACACGAAAATTGGACGACTTTGTGGTTTGCTTCGTCGGGAGTTGGGACCCATTCATCTTTCTGAAAACAACATGACAGAGAGAACGGTCCTACCCTGGAAGTTGAGATTTTTCAGTGCTGAGTGGGTATTGCTCACGTGGTACCTGCTCGGTAATTATAGCCGTCCAAAATGTGATCCAACGGTCCGGAAGAGGAGAGTGAAAAAGAAGAGAGAGAGTGATCGGGCGAGAGGAGAAAGAGGGAATCAATCTGGGCCGTCCAAACACTTTTGGACGGCCGAAATTGTGCTCGAAATGGACACGTGGTACCCGTTCGGTACCCCAAAAATTTTCAGGTTGATTTGTTTTGCCAAACAACACACAGTACAATCCAAGTATTTGTTGGCTTGCAAATGAAGGATAAAAGCAGCCTGACGGACCAACCAATTCATTTCATCTAACCGTTTCATCACCACTCATCAATTCTAGCCCCTGTAGTAATAGCCTTTTACTATACCTCTAGAGAGAGAGAGGGAGGGGCAAGGTGTGCCGTGGAGCCACCGTGATGGCGGCGACGGAGGTTGTTGGAGGCGGAGGAGAAATATGGAAAGCGCACACGGCAATGGCACTGGTACAAGTGTTCAACGGAGGTTACCATGTGATCACGAAAGTAGCTCTCAACGTCGGTGTGAACCAATTCGTCTTCTGCGTCTTCCGAGACGTGCTTGCGCTTTCAATTCTCGCTCCTCTTGCCTATTTCCGTGAAAGGTCCAGTCTCTCTCTCTCTCAAATTCTTTTTCGTTTCTTCATAGTTGTTTTCTTAATTGCTTTTCTCGTCGAAAAATTGGTTGATGATTTAGTGATTTACTATTGATTCGCTTTTTGTTTGCTTCAATTTCATGCTTTGAATCCTCTTATAGAAGATCCCGGAAACCAGTGAGTTGTCCGGAATCCGACACTTTATGTGTGGATGATGCCCTTTTCTTTTGCCTGTAGTTCTTTTTCTTCTGTACTCCTATTTTTTCTTTTTTGCCTTGTCTAATTATCTAAGTGCTCTCGGATTACGGTCATGTGATGCTTTGGGACACTTCACACCATACCTTCTCATATAGGATTCACGACTACGTATATAAACGCCACATAGATGTGGGAACCGGGGGCCCACAGTGCAGTGAATCCGGTGCACTGTGCGGGGCGGCTTTTCAACCGTTCAAATATGCTTTCGACGGTCTAGAAATAAATAAAACTTTTCAATGGAAGATTGAGTCTTCTCTTCCATGAAATAATTTTATTTAAATCCGAACCGTCAAAAATACGTTTGAACGGTCCAGATTGTGATTCACGGTGTGCACCATCCCGGCTGCCATAAATGTGTGGTGTAGGATTCACGGCTGCCTGTAGTTCTTTTTTCTTCTATATTTCTTTGTTTTCTGGTCTAATGGAGTATATGTTTTCTTGTCTAATTATAGTAAGTGCTTCCGGAGGACTGTCACGTAGTGCTCCACTTCAAAACTATACATTTTCATAGGATCCACGACTAATAAGTGTATGGACACTCCATAACTGTACGGTGCTGGAATGATTCGAAAAACCATGACTTTTTGAATAATTACTCTGTTTTCTTTATTGGAAAAAAGTAGACCAATTTTTTTTCTTTTAAAACTGCAAACTAAGTCCAATTGGGTGGGCTTTACTCACCCGGCCTTATCTGTCTTACAAATTATTCATATTCTTCTCCGACAGAGCACATAAATATTATTATCCGGTTGATGTTTTTTGTTTGTTAACGGATGCTCCCATGGTAAGTTATCCATAAAAAAATGACACCAGTTCACATATGACAACGATTTATTGATAACTTACAACCTTAGAGCATCTCTCTAATAAGTGTGTTGAGATGTGATTTGGTAACCTGAACGCAGAATGTTTGCCTGGTCTGTCAAACGCGAACTTAAAAATAATTTTTTCACCTACATATACTCATATCTGTTATCAATAAGTTCCTTTAATTTATGAAAAACGTTCAAACCTTTTCTTGAAATTTTTTTTTTTTTTAAGTCATCGTAGTAGCATATGTATATGTTTTTGGTACTCTAAAGACTATAATAACTTGTGTTATTATGCGTTAGGGAGATGGTGCTAGTTTTAGGGGAGGTGCTAACCGATAAGAGAGAGAGAGAGAGAGAGAGAGAGAGAGAAAATATAAGGAAGAAATGGGAGATATAATGAGACAGAAGGGTGGGGCCACATCTCTAGCACACTCCGTAATTACTCAATTCAAATTGAGAAATGCTACATACACATATAGATGTGGACGGATTCAAGCCTATCTAGTACCATAGTCGTTGAAAACTTGCGATACACGATATGTATCGTCTCCTTCAGAAAACGATACGTGTCGCACCCTGTATCCTTTTTGTATAGAAATCATATGATACGATCGTGTATCTTACGATTTTTATGCATATCCTGAATGGGTACGTATCCTATGATTACTTATTGGAAAAAAATCTGATCTTATTTTAAGAATCGGAACCCCCCCCCCAAACATATTAATCTAAGCCATTTGATCTAGTTATGAAGATGTTCAAACATTTTATAGAAACTCAACCTTAACCTAGGGCTTGAATAGAGGAAAGAACCATACTTCGATTGTGTTTTGCCTGAATTATATAAGGGTTCTTCTTTTATTTCCATAACTAAGACAACGGAAAGCCTTAATGTGATAGACCCCAATTGAGAGACTTGAAATTTTGTATCTTAAAAACTATTTTTTTTTTGTACCAAATGTAAATATAGTTTGTGATGTCCTTAGGTATAACTACTTTGTAATTGTATATTAATTATGATTATTGTTGTTGAATCATAATCGATATTTAGTATTTTGGTACAAGAAAATAAAATCCAAATAAGTCCAATTGACAAAGTTCAAAGATGAAAGATATTATTGAAGTACATGTAATATCTAATTTCTAAAAACTTTATAATATCTATCTTTCAGAAATTCTATGATATCCTTGTGAAATATCTAGATTTTTTTGTGAGAATTAGTCACATTTGTAATTCTAGAATCTTCCTCAAAGTTTATCTTATATGAAAATATCTTTAGACTAGACCTTTTCATGGATTTAGACTAGATCATTCCATCAAGTAGTATAAATAAGGATGAGTTCTAGCCATTTTGTACCAAGCCAAAAAAAGAGGTTTGATTTTAAGTGTAATATCCTCCTTTCCCACTCTTGTCTTAATTATTTCTCTCTCTCCCAAAATCTGGTCTAACTAAACATTAAAAATCATACTCTTCCATCAAACGTATCTTGTATACGTATCCCGATACGATTTATACAATGAAAAAATGATACACGATATGTATCCCGATTTGAAAACACTGATTGGTACCATCTTTTTCAAAATTTATGCATAGAATTTCAAATCTCTAAACTTAAGCTTTTACATGAGTTGGTGGTTAAAAATCGTATATGGTATCAGAGCAAGCAATAGAATGTTCGAGCTTCACTGCCTGCCTGGTAATTAAATTCTTGCACGTGTTTAGCCTCCCGTATGGAGGAGAGTCTGACAACACATGAGAGGGCGTGTTAAGGATGTAAATAATGAAGTTTTTCCTCTCTCTAATAACTAAAGCTTTGAGGTTAACAAGCTTTTAAAGAGTCTAACTCGACATCAATCGGCAATAAGTGGAGAAACCATCCAGGCTTTTATACGAGTTTCGAAGGTTGTCATTAACCAATGTGGGACAAGTTTTAACACTCCTCCGCACGTGGAGAGGTAAACAACGGATCCATAAATAGTTTGGTCTGTGAATTTACGTAAACGGTACCAGTTCCAATCCAAACAAATACACCAAATAAACTTTTTTTCTTGGTTAATTAAATTTCCTAATATAATGCTTCCATTCAACTACCCTATTCCTTCCCGTTCAAGATTAATATTCCCTTAAACTTTTACATATGAGAACCTATTCCTATTATTTTGATATACTAACTACACGACTTTTGACTAGTGAATTAATGTCGTAACCTTTTTGTTCTTTTTCTTCGGTTACTATTCCATGGCCCTATTCTTTCATTGCCATTATTAATCACCATAAATTTCTATATATGAAAACCTAATTCCTATTCAAACAAACCATGGTTCAATACCAAAACTAAACCAGACTTTAATGGTTTTGATTGGTTTGGTTCTATGAAATGTATGTGTTGTTTTGACTATCCAAAATCATAATCCATAGATAATGGTTTGGTTCTCCAAATTTACAATCTATGCTCACCTGTAAAACTATTTCATGTAAGAACATTCCATATATTTTAGCTACTAAACGGTTAGGATTTCCCTCCACACAAATAATGGATATACTCTAAATTGCTAAGCCTAAAAACCCGACCCACCTATAAACATAAGCTAAATAAGTACCTGTGAATACACAGGACAACTAGGCCTTCAACATATGCCCATTTATCGTTCAAATTGACTATTTTATGGTTAGAGCATCTCCGGCCCTAATTCAGAAAATTTAAAATCCGAGTAAAAACCCTCCAAATCCCACCCTAGTCTTTAAACCAAACTCATACCAATTTGAGTTTTATACCCAAATCAAGGGAGACTCAACCCTCTACCCAAAATTCCAATGATAACTTTGTGGTGGTAGCAAAACATAGATCGTGAGGCTGCAAAGGTCGTAGGTGACGGGTGGTGTTTGTGGTGGTCCGTGAAAGTCGTGTGCTCTCCGACAATGAACACAAAGATAGATCGACGGCGGTTTGTGGTGGTGGTTTACGGTGGTCGATCGTGGTATTTGAGAAATCGTGGAAAGAGAAAAGGGGGTTGATTGCGGTGGCAGACGACGGATGGCAGAAACCTCTTAAATCTAAGTCAAGGACTGAGAGGCTCATACCCAATCAAACTTTTACTCACTTTTCCACTCAAATCTGAGCCAAAATTTGAGCAAGGGCTGGAGATGCTCTTATACCTGTTACAATTTGATTATTGTATAGTTGTACATTTTTTGTTGGACATGGGAATTGGGCCTAATCAAAATAGGACTTTAAAAAGTTCTGAAAATTGGACTGTTAACCTTCGTTTCCCCAAGAAATTCTCACATATCCTGTAACGACCCACTCCAGCTGACCTGCTAACTCTTAGCCTAAGCACATGACTCAAAAGGTTAACCTCTAGTTATACAGTAGTTGTTTAGGGTTCATTATATACTATTTTATTTCCTTGTAACGCACGATGTGGGACAATATGGTGATGCTACAATCTCCCCATGTTGTGATACAATGCCCCATTGCATTTGCCCAACAACCTTCTCCTGGTGGCCATGGTGTATCACTTAGTTCTGCATAGTATTTTGTTTCAACTCCGGGATTCAAGAGGTGGCCCTCACCATGTAGACTAGGGTAGTGCTCTGATACCCCCTGTAACGACCCGTCTCAATTGACCTACTAACTCTTAGCCTAACCACGTGGCTCAAAAGATTAACCTCAAGTTACACAGTAGCTGCTTGGGGTTCGTTGTATACTATTTCATTTCCTTGTAATCCACTAATGTGGGATAAGGTGGGGAGAATGTGATAGCCCATAACCCACCTGGATGCAACAAAGTTCTGTGATGTAAGATAATAGATATGCCCTAACTTGCACAAAGCCTTTTAAAGTCTTGCGGGCGTCAAAGCTTATTGGAACTTCACAAGTTGAGCGTGCTTTCCTTGGGAGTGATCCTGGGATGGGTGACCTTACTGGGAAGTCCTTGGAGCTTGGGCGGCCAAAACGGACAATATTGTGCAATGTGGTGGTGGGTCGTTACAGGTGATATCAGAGCACAACCCTAGTCTACATGGTGGGGGCCACCTCTAGAATTTGTCTGAGTCACTTCTTAAATCCGGGAGTTGGAAGAAACTGCTATGCAGAACTAAGTGTTACACCATGGCCACCGGAGAAACAAAGCCGTACCGCTCCTTCGAAAGCCCCAACATTATCGCCATCGGCGTTGACATAGCCTTTATGGCTAAGAAAGTCCACTCGCTTCACGGTATCCATATTTCAACACGCTGGACATCGTTGAGTTGGATTTGGCGGTGATCACCGTGAACGGCGATGTAGGCATGGTGGCGCGTAAAGGTTTGGCCCGCTATGGTGATTCAACGGTTGAAGTAGTATGCCTTGTTAACATGTAGTGCTTGAAGCCGAGAATCCGTTCTTATCTGTGGTATTCTGATCCAGATGAGCAATGTCGTGTGGGGGGCCTTATTCTACATGGATGAGGGAATTGTCGAATTCCATGGTTAAGTATGTACCCTGGATGCTTATCGTGGTCATGTAATCGGAGCCCTATGCAGGAACAAAACCCATTATAAGAATGCACTTCGAGCTCTCAAGAAGATGCGGGAGATGGAAGATGAGAAAAAGGTGAAGAAGAGGAATCAATTGACTGCTCTCGACAAGATTACACGAGAAGGAGAAGAAGGGGAAGATGGTGACATAGTCAGTAGTAAGCATCAAGAATATGAGGCAGAGTACGATGTATAGACTCTATAGAGACTAGTGATGAGGTCTTTCTCTCTCCTGTTTTCTCTCTCTCTCACAGACGGGAGAGAGAGACCTCATCACTAGTCTCTATAGAGTTTATACATAGTACTCCGCCTTTATATTCTTGATGCTTACTACTGGCTCTGTCGCCATCTTCTCCTTCTCGCGTATCTTGCTAAGAGCAATCAATTAATTCCTCTTCTTCACCTTCTTCTCCTCTTCCATCTCCTGTATCATCTTGAGAGCATCCAGGGTAGCATACTTAACCATGGAATTCGACAGCTTCCTCATCCACGTAGAATAAGGCCCCCCTACATGACCTTGCTCAGCTGGATCAGAATACCATGGGTAAGAACGGATTCTTGGCTTCAAGCAGTACCTGTTAATAAGGCATACTACTTCAACTATTGAATCACCATAGCGGGCCAAACCTTTACACGCCACCATGCCTACATTGCCATTCACGACATTCACCGCCAAATCCAACTCAATGACGTCCATCGTGTTTGAAATTTGGATACTGTGAAGCGAGTGGAATTTCTTAGCCACGGAGGCTATGTCAAAGACGTTGGGGTTCCCGAAGAAGGAGCCGAACGGTTTTGTTTCTCCTTTGAGTTGGTACAAATGTTAGTGCATGTAGCAAATCTGATAATATAAGAAAATGGAGTGGGGCTTCTCAAACTGCCATTCCTAAATATTAAGAATTTTGACTTCTTAAAAAAATTGAGAGAGGGAGAGAAAAGAAATGCGGGGAGAGAAAACGTGGGGAGGAGCTGTGAATATGGAGAGAGAGAGAGAGAGAGAGAGAGAGAGATTTTACGGGAATGGGGAGTTATGTTTTATTAGATAAAATAAATAAATATCATACTTTTTAATTTTTGTTGGAATAATTTAAACTCTCTTTTTTATTAACTAACGTTGTGCATGTTTGATATACCGGGTCGAAAAAACACCAATGTGGTTTTTTTTGGTCATTTACTTTGAACGGACACAACGCTACTACTCTTAAATGAATGTATTTGTACTGATGGGGACTCAAAAGTATAATTTTTACAGTAATGGAGAAAAGAAATAAACTGCTAAATCGCAGAAAGGCAAACCTAGTAGGACACAAATTGATTAGGGAATCAGATAGTTCGAAACTTGAAAGGGACAATACAACGTTGAAATGGTCCCCTCGAGTTAGAATAATAGTGCTATGGAGACGCGTGCAACTATGGGTGCTTTGGAATAAATAAATTATTTGATTTATTTTGTCTTTATTTAAATTTTTTTGTATTTGTTAGTTTTGTATTGATCTTTTTATGGATTATTGATTCGTCATGATGAGAAGAATCTATAAAGTCAAAAAATTTGTTAGTATAAAAATATTGAAAAAGTTAATTAAAGACAAAAATAATCTAAATTTTTGTGGATTATTCATCATTGGATTATTTGTCTTTTTATACAAAAATTTTAGTGTAGTTAATAATTTTTTACTCTTTAGATTTCTTTCGGCGAGATGAACCAATAATTCACAAAAAAATTGACGCAAAACTAACAAAAATAATTTTTTTTGATGAAGATTGATTAATTTTTGCCAAAACACCCTGTGTGAGCCTCTTGCCTTGGGCATCCATAGATTTGTCCGGTTGTTACTTCGAGACCAGTGTTCTAAAAGAAGGTCTGGAAGGCTGAGTACTCGCTGTTTGACGCTAGAAGGCCCCTTGCCAACTAGCCCTACAAGATCGACTAGCCCGACTAATTGCCCTACTAGGCGCCGAGTACTTGGTCCTGGAAGCTAGAAGGTGCCCTGCCCGGCCTGGGAGCGCGTAACGAGTTTTAGAACTTTGATCGAGACCTCAAAATTAATCGAGATGCGCTGGACATTAAAAAAATATTATAGCCAATTGGCTCCCGAACACGAGAAAAGGGCTCCATGATTTTTTTAGTTGCGATGTAGATAACCGAGATAGGAATTGAAATCGACTGACATTATTCTCCTTTTTTATTTTATTTGGATCTCTGATGCGTGGAGCGAAATGATGTGTGGAATGTGAAAAGGTGAAATGAATTGTTTAATGGGTTTTGGAAATTAAAAGAATAAACAATCCAAAAATCTCATATATTTATATTCGACGTACGGGTCTAAGCTGCAAACAAAATTGTTTTTTTTATGGAGGGAGGCTCGGCAAGTGGTGGTTAGCTCATGCGCGGTAGATCTCTTAGATGCCTCACATTGTGTCTCAGAATCGAGTTTTAGGTTCCATTCCACTAACTCAAAAAGCCAAAAACTCATTTATTGTGTTTTTCGAGACAGGTCATCCCCTCGCAATACATCACATAAAAAATCACAAAAAGCGAACGCATTTTTCGAGCTCTCACATAAAAAAAGTTAAAAAATCAAGTTAGTGGCACACCCCTTATTCCCACCTTCCCATGTAGAGGGAGTAATAGATTAAGAATGACAAAATAAAATAAAAAATGGAGGGAGGCTCGGACGTGGAGACGGCAATTGACGTGAGGCTTGCTTTGGGACCAAAATTTTTTTGTAGGAGTATTACATATTTCTCAACCTGATCGAGTCAAATAACGATAAATTTGAACTTTAGCTTATTTATTAAAGGAGCTTAAATTGGAGGTCATTTTCGGTAGCCGAGCCTCGTTCACTTGGAATCCTAATTGTTTACATATGTAATTTTTTTATTATTTGACCAAGTTTAAGGGTAGAATTAGATGAATTCCAAGGGCCACGAGATTTGGCTAAGTATGCATCAGAAAATAATAAGTGTTATATATTTAAATCTCACTTAGACTCACAGACTCACGGTCCCTATGGATGGAGAGATTTCATGAGAAAAGAAAAATAAGGGTTATGGTGAGAATTTTAGAGAAAAGTACTACTTCCGTTCCTATTTTACTCCTATAATCTTAGTTAGCACTTTTTGTTATTCTAAAAAAATTATCCTACTTCAATACTACTAATATGAGTACTAATATTTATTCATTCCGTCCCATTTTGTTTGCTCACTACGATTATGTGTGTTTATTTTGAACTCTTGTAGTTTTCAATCTACAATGTATTTTATATGCAATATTGATTTTATTTGATAGATCTCAGTTAGTTCTATTAGACAAAATATTTAAAAACTTCAAAAACATTATAAAAAAAAGATATAACCGTTTAAAAATGGCACGGATATTCGTAGTGAGCAAACAAAATAGGACATAAGGAGTAATATATTTCTTCTCTTACCCTTTCATATTTAAATTAGTAGTACTAAAAAAGTAAAAAAAAAATCGGTAAAATAAGAAATATATATTTGTAAATTTTAAAGTTTACACGGTCGTTAATTTTACGGGTCCGGAATTAAAAAAACGTAGAATTAAATGAATCGCACTTTGGGTCTTTGACTTGGAAGTTTTTAAGGAAAAAAGAACATGGACAAAAATTGGCACAGAAAATTCTCCAAATTCCAAATCCAGCAAATTCCGTTGCTTCATCCATTCTTTGATTCGTTTCCATTTTTAACTAATTATACTGTATCATCCTCCTCCTCCATCTTCAGATTCGACTCCATAAACCCTCAAATCAGTATATACGTTTTGAAAGATACAAGAGAGAGAGAGAGAGGGAGAGAGAGAGAGGAGTGTGGATTATCGGTGATGGCGGCAGGGGGTGGAGTCGGAGGAGAAGCGAGGAAGGCGCACATGGCAATGGTGGTGGTGCAGCTGTGCTACGGCGGCTACCACGTCATCACCAAATTGGCTCTGGACGTCGGAGTTAATCAGCTCGTTTTCTGTGTCTTTCGCGACCTCCTCGCCCTCTCCATTCTCGCTCCTATCGCCTATGTCCGCGAAAAGTCCGTCCTCTCTCTCTCTCTCTCTCTCTCTCTCTCTCTGTGATTATATATATGGGTCTATTATTCTTTTGTATGTAGTCTTCGCTTTTGTGAGTGGATTTAGATTCCAGCGGGTTTTAGGGATAATCTGATGAAGAACTTTGATGGGTTAGATTTCAATTTTGCTTGAAATGAAGGAATTGATGCTGAAATAAAGCCACAAACTTTAACAACTATGAATCAAATCTATCTCTCTCTCTCTCTCTCTCTCCATATGTGTGTGTGTACATTTATGCACTTCACGTACAATGAGTCTATAGTGGTGCAAATACAAATTTAGTTTGATTCTAGGCAGTCTTCCCTTTTGTGAGTGGATTTAGATTCTAACTCAATATAAACAATCTGATGAACAAATTTGAGTGGTGATTTTTTAAATTCCCGCGTGCCTGTTCAAGAATGATACAAACTTTGACACCCTATGAATATAAAGAAAATTTTTAATTTTGCAATTTTTTTGTTATAAGATTTTGTAATTTTATTTCTGCCATTCTGCTTCGCTTGTGCTAATCTGATCCACCATTGTGCCAATGTAATGTAATGTTGGTTATCTGATTTGTACATTTTTCCTTGCTAAAGTGTTATTGAATTAGGTTACTGAGTTTTCTTTTATTCATTCGTAATCCATTTGGCTCCGTAACTAACATTTGTGGAAACTGGCTATATGCTTACTATTGAACTGCTGTCATTTTGTTCTGTATGTCTACCTATGGGAGATACAGTGCAACCATTTTAATTTTGTCACAAAAGTGCAATATTTTGAAAAGCTTCTTGTTTCATGTCTGCAGAAGAGTTAGACCGCCTATGACTCGAGGCGTCCTTGTGTCGTTCTTCTTTCTTGGACTAACTGGGTAAGTTTAACCCTCAGTAACTTCTCAATTCAAGTTTTCTAGATATTTTATAGGACGTTCTGACCGACGTGACATCCTACTAATCCAATTTGTTTGGTTGTATGTCGTTTTGATTGTGTGAAATAGGATTTTCGGGAACCAGCTATTATTTCTTCTTGGTCTTGGTTTCACAAATCCAACTTATGCTGCTGCTATTCAACCTGCAATACCTGTCTTTACATTCATATTAGCTGTAACGATGGGGTCAGTTGATAAATTCCTACCCTGGTCTAATCTGCGGGATCCTGCTTCTCTCTCTCTCTCTCTCTCTCTCTCTCTCTCTCTCTCTCTCTCTGTGTGTGTGTGTGTGTGTGTGTGTGTGTGTGCACGCGCGCTGATGTCTGACATTGCAATTGCTGGTTTAATATGATACACAAATCTTTTTTATGCAGCACAGAAACAGTGAATCTTCTCAGAACCGAAGGCCAGGCAAAGATTGGAGGTACACTCATATGTGTTTTAGGTGCCATATTGATGGTTCTCTTCCGAGGTCCAGCCATGATTGGGTACAAGGAGTCAGATTTTACAGCAAATAATGAGATAAGTGCCAAGGGTCAACCAGAACCTGCTGGATGGTTGATGTCCAGTTTTATGGAGTTTGGGATTGACCAATGGCACCTTGGCGTGTTGTGTTTAATCGGGAACTGTATGTGCATGGCTGCCTATCTAGCCATTCAGGTATTTGATAATTTATTTCATTTTCCCAGACTTTGATAGTCTATTTCAATGGTAAAATGGTAGAATGAAGTGAAAATAGACTCGGTAATTCCTTATAATGTGAATAGCTCTCCTAGGATACTACTTGGTTTAGTATGTGATTGTTTCATTCAACATGTAACATGAGAACTGTTGGTTTTGAACTTCCAATAGACTCTGAGCGTGTTCAACCATGTGAGTGAGTCGAAATAGGAGTATCCTGAAAAATACATCAAGCACTATTAGTACATCGCTACACTTTTATATGCGTAATAATATCATGTATATTGCATTCGTCAGGTTTCAATTGCTGAAAAACACAACTGGCAAAATGGATAGAGAAAATTAGTCAAAGTGATTATACTTTCGATGTATTTTTTTTTTTGTGTGTGTGTGTGTGTGTGTGAATTGGTGTCCATTTGCATATTTCCAATGTTCTTGTCCTCTTGCTAAAAAATATTCTGTGTCCTGATTTCCTAGGTGTGCTTTCAAAGATTCAAGAGCACTGCACTTGAAGTATCCTTTCGTTGTACTTTGGTAGCATTGTTTTAGGACCAAGCCATACTTCTTGGGTACTAATGGCTAGACGCCTTCTTTTTTTTTTTTCACCACAACTCAAAAGATGCAACTGTGAAAGTTCTTATGTACCAAATTGCCTTCTGAGGAAAAAATGGAGAGTCCCTTTGTTTTTGTGCCTCATCTTACCTCAAATCTCACTCCCTATAGAGACATCCATCTGAATGAATGCTCCATAACTTGATATACTTTGTAGGCATTTAAAATGACAAAGAATTCATACTCTTTTTCAAGTAGGGTTTCAAACCACTCACCTCTGAGTCGTCCCCAAAGGCTTCTTTATCCACTGCAATTCTTTCTCAATGAATTTGGGAATTAAATTTCAGATGGCAGGCACACGCAAAAAAAACACATAGAACACCACATCCTGCCTTTCCCAAGTACGTGAAAATACAATTACGCTATTGCAGAATGCTCAAATTTTTATCATAATCTTCAAGAGGCGTAGCTTCTAAGACTAATAGACCTCCATTCAGTACCCAAATTATTAATGTGATGACCTTAAATTGGGCTGAGAACCTTCTGGTTCTTGAATGTATTTGAGGACTTCTATTTTCGGAGTTGTGCTTGAGTGGAATTGTGTATGATCACGCCCTTCTTGCCTACTAGCCAGCGGGGATTGGTGTTCCCTCTTTCTGGCTTTGGTATTCCAATGATTATACTTGAAGCAAAATGCGATCTTGCATTGATATTGTTTTCAGTTTTTTTTTGTTAAGCCAAATGATGTAGCTAAAGTAGAACAAGTAAAAAAGCTGGGTACCACTTCAAGAGCAAGTCTGTAATGAGCAAAACATTAATAAGTAGTTATCTTTTGCGGATCAGAAGCATATCAGGGAGTTAATTGCTATGTATTTCTCACTGTGTACCCTGGGGAAAAAATTTTGTATCGAGACTTGAGTAATTAAGGCATCTTGTCCTTCTAAAGCAATCATGTGTTTCTAGATGAGTTTGTAATGTATGTTAATGGATCATGATTGCTCCTATAATCCTATTAGACTGTGTGGTCATTCGTTGGAGTTGAGGAACTAAGTGTCTACTAAGTGCTAATACATCCATAAGCATGCCCACAAGAGGATCGACTTGGCACTAGATACTTAAGATGATTGTTGCTGTTTGTAAGGTGTTTGTGGTGAAGTATGCCTGTTTTATCTGTGATGTTTCCCTTTTTAGATCTATGTTTCAAAAAGAATATACAATTATCAGCTGCAAAGCATCTTTGGCCAAATCCGAGCTCAAAGATCTTGAGAAAGTAAGGTTTAGAAGGCCTCAGATACACCAGGTTTGGTGTCTTCAAGGACCATCTGATGGTCCAGTCAATCACCGTAGGAGAAGTTAGGTTTTCAGAAGGGAAAGAGGAGGAGGAAAAAGTTATCTACGCCGCAAACTTGGTTATCCTTATATACCTTTGCTCACATTACCAATGGTCCCCCTATGCAAGAAACCAGGAAGTGGTTAGTTAGGGGTGTGGTGTACAGAGAATCTTTCCCTTTAGGGTAAAATGAATCGGTTATTTAGGGGTGGAGCTTGGAGGAGCCCTGGGTCTCTCCCGTTCTCTGGTCAGTTCATTTTGACCTTGCCCATATTCTGGGTACAGCAGTCCACTTTGTGTGCTGACAGTACATCAGGTTCATTTTGATAAGAGGTTCTGGGAATTTTTTTGCTGATACCTGCGAATACGCATGAACCTAGAACTGCAGCTGGCTCTATTTGTTTGAATTCATATGAGATGTCTTTTGGGGATTCCATTGGTTCAAGCAATGTACTCTCTTTTTAGAAGAATTTATAGTTTCCCCCACCCCTTCCAACCATCACCGAGGGTATCATCTTCCTCTCTGTAGGAAATGAACCCTCAACCTCACTGCACCAAAGTGCGGCTACATAACCGTTGGGCTACTTTTATGTGGTTTATAGTTGCACAGATTTAGATGAGTGGTCCTTTTCCTCCAGTTACTTGCTTATTGCAAGTATTGTTTTCCAGTTTATCTGCAGCCATGTTTTAATGTCTTTTCTTATTTATTCTTCTAATGATTTAATTTTATGTAAATTTCGCAATTAGCGCTAGCATATGTGATTGACAACCCTCTTTTTCCATGGAAAGTACTACTAAAGGAAATGTTGCAGTTATATGTGGGATTGCTTATAGCTGATGTTAGACGTTGTGGAGTTTGACCTATTGCTGTAAAATCATTTCAGGCTCCACTTCTTGCAAGGTATCCTGCCAGCCTATCCGTGACAGCATATTCATACTTTTTTGGTGCCCTACTTATGGTCGTGACAGCTTTGTTTATGAATAACGAGTCAACAGACTGGAGTTTGACCAAGTCTGAGATGTTTGCCGTACTGTATGCCGTAAGTATCTTTCTTCTTTCTTAGGCTTTTTTTATTTTATTTTTTTAAAGTGAACTTAGGTAGGTCAGCAATTCTGCTCAACAGTTTCATTTCTTTATTCGTTCTAGGTAGTAACTTTTTTATTCCAATAAGTAATAAATTTTCATTAGAAAGGCATCAAGAGGATGCCACCCATTTTCTATTCTTTCTATGTAGTAACAAAAATTCGTGCAGTTCTGAAATTTTGTAGCGTGTTTTCTTCTTTTTCACGTTAAAAAGTTGCAACCGGATAAGGGCTAGAATATGCAGTCACCTGTAGTTTAACCACAATCTGAAGTTTTATTTAGATTTTATGCCTGTGAACAGGGTGGGTTGGCCACTTGATTCCCTTTCTACCCTAACTCTGGGATGTTTACTAATAGGTCTAGATTGGGATCAAGTGCATAAAAGTTTTTCTGTAACTTCCTTACCTAGATTACGCAGTTTCTGACGTAGTTCTGCTGACCGAGAATCTTGTTGATAAGGGAAAACAAGATAACAAGATTTTGACTATCCTTTGTTTTCACAGGGAATCGTTGCATCTGCCCTTAACTACGGACTTTTGACATGGTCCAACAAGATCCTGGGACCTGCTTTGGTTGCTCTTTATAATCCTCTCCAACCTGCTGCATCTGCCTTCTTATCAACAGTTTTCCTTGGGAGCCCTATTTATTTGGGAAGGTTTGCTCATTGCTCCTCACTCCAGAACACCTACTGTTTATTCTTTAAGCATACTCGACGCTTGGCTTTCATTTGGCTGATGTCGTGTCTGGTGTAGAACATATTCTTTAATAAAGTACTAGTTTTGACCACCCGTGGGCTTGTCCCAACGGAAGGTGTCAGGCCTTGCTCCCAAGTGGGCAGGGTTCGATTCCTCTCCAGGGCAGGTATCGCGAATTACCTGGTGGGTCGGGGCGGTGGTTGCTTCAGTACATCCGGAGGTTTACACTCTTAAGGCGAGTCCAATTAGTAGCCCTCCTATGGGGTGGTTCCTTAGTCATAAAAAAAAAAAAAGTACTCGTAGTAGTTACGTTAACATCTGAACTTGATTTGGAACTAAAAACATAAAAAAAATTTGGCAAATAAGCTGGAACTTTGGACTAATTACCTTTTCATCTAATTTTACTTGTGGAAACAGCATTCTAGGGGGATCTTTTATTATCGCGGGGCTTTATTTGGTCACTTGGGCATCCTATAGAGAGAGGCAGACAGTAATGGCGGTTCTCCCTGGTGTTTCACGGCCATCTGATCAGCTACTTCACAGAGACTCGTCGCTCAACAAGATCCCATACCAGTTGGGGCACATTTTCTCGGGGGCCTCTGTACCACCGAAGGTCGTAGACTGATGAGCAATATATAGGTTTTTAATTTTATTCCCTCCTGTAATAATCTTGTAAGCAAATCATGCTGGGATGTATACAAATTCATTCAGCGTGGCTCATTTATTGGAACTCGCAGAAGCCAGCACAGAAAGCATGTTCAATAGTAAAATGATTCACCATTAACTTCATTTTCCTTTTGTTCTATCAGCTTCGAACCTTGTTTCATTCACATTTTTCAGAATCATCAGTTTGTACTCCGTCCCATTTTGATGAATTTGTGTCCAATGTAAAATAAACTAAACATTGACATTAATGGAGTTGTATGGAAAATGAAAATTGGAAGGGGGCGTAAAACCCCAATATAAATTACACGACGCTTACCTTGAGCCAAATTTACAGAGGACACGACGAGTTTATAGGCTAGACAAAATCGTAAACTTGAAATAGTGTTAAATTAATTGCATTATTTTCAAGCTATAATAATGTTGTCGCTTACAATTTAGATATTAAAATAAATACAAATTGTGTGCTCGGGAGATTTTCTTTGAAGTCCGATAAACATGTAATGTCAATTAATATCGCAACAACAAAATCTGCACAATTAAATGGGATAAAAGCTCATTTTTTCAAAAATCTGTTGTCGCGGCCCATCATCCATTCATCCTCCACTCGAACACGATAGTAGAGCAAGGCCGAAACGATTAGGAAATGATTAACATGAGGCTTAATACATTAATGGGCACATAATACACAAAAAAAAAAAAACACACTCCAATACATCTTTCACACATTTCAATATACTTTTTCAACCTTAATATTAGCATTTTCCGAAACAAATTTAGGAGTAAATAATCCCCACACCTGCAACAAAGTTCAACAGTAGATGTCGTGTTGCTTTGGACTAAGGTTTCCAGCGTTGATGTTACTTGCATTCTTGTTATTCCTTCCGTCCCATTTTGAAAACTTCTCTATTTTTTTTATTGAAAAATGACCCAATAATTTAAGACGTACCAATAATTTGAGGAGTAGGGAATTTTAGTTTCACTAATAATCTCTAGAAACAGGGGAGATGGGAATTCTAATCCCGGGATAAAGGGGTAGCTAGGTAGGATATAAGCATGAAAATTTCTTAAATTAGGGCTTTTGTTGCTGCGTTTAGTGTGATAAATAAGTTTTTTTTTTTTTTTGAAACAGGACATAAGAAATTGTAAAGACTCGAAAAATTTATTATTTTTTTTCGGAAATAATATTGGGGTAATGTGTGGAAATATGAGTAATGTAAAAGTGATGAGTTTAAGTGTGTTTTAAGTGATTTGGGGCCACATTGCATTACCCAAGTTAGTACAGGGGGGTGTGGTGTAATATTTTTTGTTGCGTGTTAAAAGAGAGGAGTGTGAGAGAAGTCTCAAACCCCCCTTTTGCTGAAAATTTTCAGCAGTCCCCCTCTCCCTCTCTCTCCTCCATTTTTGCTCCTTTGAGCTCAAATTACTCCCTCCTCATCA
>JAXBDA010005800.1:0-23040 GCA_036023075.1 Gaultheria prostrata
GAGGGAAGAGGGGACGCGGCGGCGGAGGAAGGCGTGGAGAAACCCAGGGAAAATCAAGTCTTTCTTGTTCTTGATTCTCTCTGGTTAGGAGGAAAATGAGAGCAATTGAAAATATACAGTAACCAGCCCTATAAGTAAGAGGCATAGAAAGGGATATATGTTTCAGTGGTCCCGATCCCGTGTCACTCGTGTCAAGATAAAATTTACACATCATGATGAATCTCAATGCTTTTAAACATAAATACATTCCACCACAATATTTTATCATACACACAAATTTGACATTCTAAGTTAAAGAACTAATACAGCAACAGAATTTCCAGCAACGTATATCACTTTCTATAAGCAATATTTTATCATACACACAAATGTGTTTCTCTACTAACGTATCCATTATCCATAAATTAACCTCAAATACAGCTTTAGGAGAGCCCTTTAAAAGAAGCGTCAGTAGCTCATCAATATTGCCTTTTTCCCGCTGATTCAGGGTGTCTCTTTCATTGTCGGAACACATTGGTGAAAACAATATTACTCCAAGTTTAGTTCTCCTCAGCCATTGCATTCCACATTATGGCAAAGTTTTGATGTTCAACTAGCTAATTAGTGTTTTGAACCTATACTTTGTCCACATAAAGTACATCAAGATGTCTTGATAGATATTTAACTTCAATCATCTAGACTTTTAACTGCATACCATTGTTAGAGTTTTGGTGATCTTGCATTTCTTTTTGTAGTCTTGAATTCCATTGAAGGGAATATATGGATCATCCTGTTGAAGTTCCAACTTGTAACTGTTCAGATTTTTGAAAAGGGATAACTTGCAATGATTATACATGATCCAAGTAGGTGACAGCGTTTGAAGCTTCCGACATAGCTCTAATGGCGGGGGTTATCTATGTTCTCTTTATTTTCATTTTGTTTAGATGTTTTCTCTGTGTTTGTTTTCCCCTATGTAGGATTTTCTACCCTTTGTGGGGCTGTCTCACCCCGTTGTGGCTGTTAGTCGTTGCTTTCATCCATGTTTTCTGCTTATGGTTTGAGCTGAGTTTCCCTTGGAGATCCTCTATTACTAAATCTTGTACGGACCCTAGGCCGACACCTTGTGTTGGTCTGCTTTTGCAGTACGCATCGTAGAGCCTCTCAGGCTATTAGTGCTTGTGTCTTAGATTTTGGTAGTTTAGGTTCATTCTTGAATCTAGTGATGAAATGTTTGCCTTCGGGTGTTTGAATGAAATGAGGTGGCAAACACGCGAGTTTTGGTGGGTTTGGACGGGTTGAAATGGGTCGTGGGTTGACTATGGGCTGACTAGATATGGGTCCACCCGACCCCCCCACAATCCCCACTTCAAATTGAACCACCACCAGCAAAATCAACCCAATGAATTCACATTTTCAGAAAACAAATTGGATTGTTTACACAAGTTTCAAACACACCCCTTCAAGGAAGTTCTTTATCTTTTGTCAATCATATAAAAAAAAGATTGTCACTGAACCTTAAAAACAAGCTCTTCTTGCTCACTTCTGTGGCAACCCTCCCTCCTTCTAAGATCAAAGATAGTTGGGTGAGTCTCAAGGGCAGAGCACCATAGGGTGAGGTTTAGCCAAGTGACAGCGTGATAGAGCTGATTCATATACCAACACTCTATTAAATATATGTGCATTCTTTTCTTCTTTCCCACAAGTTCCGAACAATGTTTTGCGCGAAGGAAAAAAACGAACTGTTCTTTGTTCAAAAAAACAAACCTGTGATTTTGTCATTCTCAAGCCCTATTCCTTTGGTTTGACATACTTATCCAGAAACTATAAATTGAGCTCGTAGAGGCATTTTGTATATTATATGGAGAACGTATTGGTAAGGCAAGAGAAGCAAAACAATGTGCTTATTGGAGATGGGATGGACCCGACCATAATATCGGGCAATGGGAGCAATGCCACAAGTTTCAATACCTATGAAATGGCAATAGTAGCTCAGTTGAAAGTTGAATATTAGTCTAACCAATAGTTGGTTTTGTGTACGACAATAATCTGAAGACCCACTTTACCATACTTGAGCTTATATAAATTTTGCAGTATAAGAGAGTTAGCCTATAACCAAACCAAACCAAACCAAACCGAGCCTTATGTCCCAAATCAATTGGGGTCGGCTACATGAATCCTTTTCCTCCACTGAGCCCTGTTAAGTGCTGCTTGCTCACTTAGCCCTAGTAGACTCAAATCCTTGCGCACTACCGTATCTAATGTCAATTTGGGTCTTCCCCTCCCCGGAGCGTTGCTACTCAAAGCTATCCTATCCACTCTCTTAACTACTGCATCCGCTGGTCTCCGATAGACATGCCTAAACCACCTAAGCCTATTTTCCCTCAAACTTCTCCTCTATAGGTACTACACCGACCATCTCGCGGACTGTTTCATTTCTAATCCTATCTCGTCTAGTCTTACCACACATCCACCTCAACATTCTCATTCCCGCTACACTTATCTTGTTCACCTGCTGTTTCTTAATAGGCCAGCATTTTGTCCTATAAAGCATCGCTGGTCTTATGGCAGTTCTATAGAATTTACCCTTCAATTTTGTGGGTACCCATAAGAGAGTTAGCCTATCTTGAGAAAAAAATTACACCTAATAGGTCACACAGTTAGATCTTGTAGGAAAACAAATTATGTACAGTACATATGCTATATCTAGTGGGTAATATGCAAACCTAGGTGCAAGACATGATACATTATGATATACATGTTGGAACTAGGGGCTGTATAGACCTTCTGAGGGCGTAAGACAAAATCCAATGGTAAATCTCCTTGCTGTTAGGCTGCCCTCCTTATCAAACGAGTAAAATGAGAAGATTAAAAACACAAAGACATCTTTCTCAATTTATATTCCGAAATTCAAATTTAAAATGCACTATTGATATGTCCTTTAATAGATTCACGTGTCTCGTCGTTAGTCTAATACTATTTATGTTTCTCAATTTACAAGGATAGAAGGTCAAGGATTTGTTGCGCAGAAGTTTACTTTTGAAAATACGGTTGGTCGATATGGGAATCAAGCTGTAGCAGTAAGAGTTGAAGCGGACCTTTCAGTTTTCTACAAATGCCGCTTCAACGGATACCAGGACACACTATACACCTTAAAAAGAAGACAATTATTTAGAGAATGTGAAATTTACGGCACCGTAGATTTCATTTTCGGCAACTCGGCAGTCGTATGTCAAAATTATATAGTTTACGTACTCAAACCTCGTAAGTCTAAAAAATAACACAATAACAGCCCAAAAAAGAGAGACCTAAGGGGGAAGTACTAGTATCATAAGTACAAAATTGTACAATAACAGTTGCACCTGACCTACGTGAACAACTCTCAAACTTCACAATAATTTTAGGCAGACCATTGGGGATTTTCTCAAGAATGGTCATGATGAACACCTTCCTTGACGACTTAATTGACCCTATGGGCTGGCTAGAATGGGAAGGTTAGAGTTGAGATAGAGTATTCTATTTGGAGTAAAAATATAGGGCTAGGGTCCAATACAAAACGTAGAGTACCATGGGCCCATGGCCTCTAATTTTGAAGTTATGAATAAAATATGCGGACCTTGGCCCTACGCATCATTTTAAAAGGGCTGGTCTGTGATTTTTCCATCTCTATCTCGACTCTAACCTTCCTATTCTGGCCAGCCCATAGGGTCAATTAAGTCGCCAAGGAAGGTGTTCATTATGACCATTCTTGAGAAAATCCCTAATGGTCTGCCTAAAATTGTTGTGAAATTTGAGGGTTGTTCATGTAGGTCAGGTGCAACTGTTATTGTACAATTTTGTACTTATGATACCAGTACTTCCCCCTTGGGTCTCTCTTTTTTGGGCTGTTATTGTGTTTTCTTGAGATTCACGAGGTTGAGTACGTAAATCATACAATTTTTAAATCCGACTGCCGAGTTGCCGAAAATGAAATCTATGTTGCCGTAAATCTAACATTCTCTAAAGAATTATCTTTTTTTAAGGTGTATGGTGTGTGTTGGTATCCTTTGAAGCGGCATTTGTAGAAAGCTGAAAGGTCCGCTTCAAGTCTTATTGCTATAGCTTGATTCCCATACGGACCAGCCGTGTTTTCGAAAGTAAGGTTCTGCACTACAAATCCTTGACCTGCTATCCCCATAAATGAAGAAACATAAATACTCCCTCCGTCCCTATTTTATGGTCCCTTTTGGGGATTCCAACTAAATAAGGGAACACAATCATTGCACTTTTCAAAATCTACTTTTCTAATTTTACCCTTCAATCATTACATTTTTCTTACTTTTTTAGTAGTACTAATTTCAAAAGGAGGGGTAAAAGAGAGAATTCATTACCTATTGCCTATTTAGTTTTGAAATGGGACAATTTTTTTGGGACAGCAAAAAGTGCAAACTGGGACTATAAAATGGGGACGGAGGGAGTAATATTAATATAACGACGAGACAGGTGAATCTATTAAAGGATATATCAATATTACATTTTAAATTTGAATTCCGGAATATAAATTGAGAAAGATATCTTTGTATTTTTTGTCTTCTTATTTTACTTGTTTGATCAAGAGGGTAGCTCAATAGCTAGGCGATTTATCTTTGGATTTTGCCTTGAGCCCTCAGAAGGATTGTACTGCCCCTAGTTCCAACATGTATATCGTAATGTCCCATGTCTTACTCCTAAGTTTGCATAATTACCCACTTGATATAACATATGTACTGTCTTACTCCTAAGTTTGCATAATTACCCACTTGATATAACATATGTACTGTACATAAGCTGTTTTCTTACAATATCTAACTGTGTGACCTATTAGGTGTAATTTTTTTGCTCAAGATAGGCCAAGTCTTTCGTACTTCAAAATTTATTTAAGCTCAATTTTAGTAAAATTGGGTCTTTAGATTATTGTCGAAAACAAAACCAGCTATTGGATAAACTAATATTCAACTTTCAACTAACCTGCTGCTGCCGTTTCATAGGTATTGGAAGCTGTGGCATTACTCCTGTTGCCCGATTTTACGGTCGTGTCCATCCCACCTCCAATAAACACAATGTTTTGCTTCTCTTGTCTTACCAATACGTCTCCATATAACGACCTGCTCTGATCCATCTGTTGAAACGGTAACATTTGTTCTAATACTCTTTCCTCGAGAACCCGAGCAAATTGTTATCAATATGATGAGTGTTGCCAACAGCCTCGCTTTAATCCGGCTGTTGAATTTAGATTGTTATTAAGAGATGCTATTTTCGAAAATCCTCTAAACTTGGTTTAGTGATCTATTATTGGCAACCTTATTGGCCAAAATGATATTATTACATGAGGAGAATAAAATCTTAGGCCCGGGTTATTCCAAAGATTCTAGTAAGTACTTTAATTTGTTGCCTGACTAGAAATAAGCTATTTAAGTTTTGTTTGATCTTATGGTATTTTGTATTAGATAATCTGATTGTTTGCTTTATATTTTGCATCGGAAGTTATTGTAATGAGAATTATGTTTCAGATAAATCAGTAGTATTTTCATAAGATGTCATAGAACATTTACTTGAAATATGGCGGAATTACTGAAGCATGTCCTTTACACATCGCTAACTGTACTAGAGCCATTAAAAGGATTTAGTGGTCCTCTCCAGATGCAGGACTGATTAAATTCCACACGGATGGGAGAGATCCAAGAGCTGCTGGTTTCGGGGGAATTTTCAGGGAGGGCAGGAGGGAAATGGGTATGTATTATGGACGACTGCTTGGTTGTTCGTTCCTTGAAGCTGAGATATGGAGGATTCTTAAAGGACCGGAGAGCATGGATGTATTCCCCAAACTGCAAGTTGCTGAAAAAAACCTCGCATTTGCTCAAGACCTTCCAACGGTGTCTATGTCCAGCACACCCAAATAAGTCATGGAGTTCTCAGTAGGTAATGCTTTTCGTGTTGCCTTTTAAAGTAATTAGAAAGGTTGTTTCATTTTGTTAGTCTTTATTTCAGTGGTATTGAGAAAACTATGGGCGCGTTAAAACACATGTTTTTTTTTTTTTCTAATCTAAAAGGAATTCCATTCATATAGATACAAAGTGTTAGGTTAGCTGCTCAAGAAAACAAACATCTAGTCTAGTTATGATATCAACTCATCTAATTATTTCAATTCTATGCAATTGACTCTGTTTTCCCCTCGTTTGAAAGAGGGACGCACATATGCTCGGTTTGATCTATTTCGTTCTCTCCCCAGGAAATGTATGTCATAATACCAAGGACATAATTTTCTAAATTCCAATCACTTAGGCGTCGTGTGTCAATTCTTTTGAGTAATACATCTGTTAATCCCCCTATTCAGCAAGGAGTGAGATTATGTTGTATTGAATTTCTCATGGGGGGAGATTCTGGAGAAAAATTTGGATGGAACCAAAGTGAAAGTTGAGCTCATGAAGAGGTCCAATGGCGGCTCGTTATAGCCATTCATGTGCTCTACGTCGACGTGTTCATAGGCAAGTCAGATTTCATGGGGGAATGGTGTGGAAGAAGGCTGATCTGATGCAACTGCTGCCTTCCGTTCGGTTGCCAACCGTGATTCTAATTGGGTTGCTGCACCATGTCTGCACAATGACGTGGTGTAACATTTGAATGTTGAATGATGTATTTGATTTCATGTGTACACATGCCTTTTATAGATTGTTTCAACCACCTAGCAAGCAAGTGGGTAAATATTCGAACTGATGCATCACATGCCTTCTAAATTTACTCTAAAGTTTCCACGAATCTAATTCAAAATGTTGATGTTGTCTAGGTCAAAAGAGGATGATTACTTGTAAAGGAATCAAATTTACTATGGATAGGTGTGAGTTTTACCAAAGTAAATTACATCTTGATCTAGGGATCAAATTTGAACAAAGCAAGCAAATTTGTCATCTGAGGTTTTCACATCTTTTATAGGCTTTATTTCTAATTGCATGAAATATTGAGATCTTGTGGGGATGCAAAGTGTGGGTGAGTCCTTTTGATTTCGTAAAAAACTTACCGAGTCATGTAATGCGCTTATCTGTATAAACTACTTAAATTAGTGAAAACGAGGATTGAGAGCGAGAGCACAAAACAATGATTGAAGATGAGTGCAACGATTCAAACTAAGAATATGTGACTTGGAACTAGAGGGAACCCTCCTTAGGAAGCCACTTTTCATACGTTGAGCATCAAAGAATTAGGTGAATTGATAGCAAACAACTGTGTTTGAATTTTGGAAGTCGTTAATGAAGAGATTCTATGGAGGAGTCGAGCATATTTTTCTCATGGTATTTTGTAGGGTTCACGTGTATCAAAATTTTCTGACACATTTCTTTTCGAATGTGTGCACATAAATATGTGCACAGCTCATTCACTGGCCAATGAAATTTAACTCTTCAGTTTTGATGATGCGGTTGTGTCACATGTTAGATTCCTATGATGATTGTCTTTTTGACCCTCAACCTTGAGAATAGTAGAAAATGCAAATAATCTGTGCTAAGAGTATTTTCTTTTTTCGTTATTTCATTCATGATTGGTCGTTGAATGATGGACTTATGTAAAATGGTTAATAAAAAATAACTTGCTTTTAGAAAAAAAAAAAAAGACAGAGTAACAGAAATCTTGAAAAGAAAATGTCAAAAAGATTGAAAACCCATCAGCACATCATGTGGAGCATTTGTCCAAAATTTTAATGGGTCTTGTTAACTTCCACTATAATAGGTACATAAAGACAAATTGGTACGGATTTTCGTACCTATTTCACGGATAATAACATAAATATTGTACATATTTTACGGATAACAATACACTTTGACAGATATTAATATACTTTTCTCGGATATCTATATACCTTCTGCATGTTATCCTTCACCTATTGGGTAGAGGTTAACATTTTCCAATTTTAAATTCTTCCTTGCACCTAAAAAAAATTTCATAATAGCAGCTGTTGAAATTTTACAGAGATCTAATTTTTCCCAGAACTTTAAAAAAGATTGCACAACTGAATTTCTTTCCCAGAACCATGGACAGGTTGGTAATATGGCATGCATGGGTGGGCTTGGGATGAGATGGTATTACGAAGACCTAGTTCCCTTGGGTTTGTCAATCCACCCTTATGAAGGGCTTGATGTTATAGTGGGATTCATAGTCCATGGGCTTATGAATCGAATCCATAGGTGAAGGGACTTATCAAACATGGCCCAAATTTGGAGACAAGGGAATGTTTAAAATCTAAGTCACATAATTCGTGTACGTGAGTGAGAGCGCAAGCGTGAAAGCGTCATTCAATCACATCTAATAACATCTGTGAGAGCAAGGATTGAGAATGCGAGCGCAATGCAATGATTTAAGAAAGGAACACAGAGCATTTTGCAGAATTGTGATTAAGCTTAGATTAATGTTAACAATATAATATAACCAAACGAAAGTAAACCGAGTCTTAAGTTTCAATCAATTGGGGTCAGTTGCAACTTTCGGGCCGGCATCACACAGCCATTCTGTCCCTGTCGAGGCCCATTTTGAAGCACACTATTTATTCATTTGATGAGGGTGTACTTCATCTACCAATGCAAAAGTCATTTCTTAAATCAAAACCTCGTTGATTATCTTATATAAGATTTTTGAAAGATATTTTTACACTCGTGATCGCGCTCTCCCTCGCATACGTGCATTACATGACTCAGTAAGTTTTTTACAAAATCAAAAGGCCTCACGGCCCTCACCCATTCCTTGCATCCCCACAAGATCAGTGCAAGCATTGACACTCATTTTGTTGCCAACCCGCTAATCTAATTGGTTTGTTGCGCCAAGTCAGCATGATGACGTGGTACAACGGTTCCATCCAAATTTTTCTCCAGAATCTCCCCCATGAGAAATTCACTACAACATAATCTCACTCCTTGCTAAATAGGGGGATTAACAGATGTATTACTCAAAAGAATTGACACGCGACGCCTAAGTGATTGGAATTGAGAAAATTATGTCCCTGGTATTATGACATACATTTCCTGGGGAGAGAACGAAATAGATCAAACCGAGCACATGTGCGTCCCTCTTTCAAACGAGGGTAAAACAGAGTCAAAATTGCATAGAAATGAAATAACTAGATGAGTTGATATCATAACTAGATGTTTGTTTTCTTGAGCACCTAACCTAACACTTTGTATCTATACGAATGGAATTCCTTTTAGATTTAAAAAAAAATAAAACCATGTGTTTTTTGAGATAACGCACACATAGTTTTCTCAATACCACTGAAATAAAGACTAACAAAAAGAAACAAAACATGTCCTTTCTAGTAATTACTTTAAAAGGCAACACAAAAAGCATTACTTACTGAGAACTCCATGACTTAATTGGGTGTGCTGGACATAGACACCGTTGGAAGATCTTGTCAAATGCGAGGTTGGCAAATTTTTCAGCAACTTGCAGTTTTGGGAATACGTCCATGCTCTCTAGTCCTTTAAGAATCCTCCATATCTCAGCTTCAAGGAGTGAACAACCAGGGAGTCGTCCATAATACATACCCATTTCCCTCCTCCCTCCCGGAAAATTCCCTCGAAACCAACAGCTCTTGTGTCTCTCCCATCCGTATAGAATTTCCATAATTGAGAGAAACAAATCCCGTGTGAAATCGTTCATTTTAGATGCAAGTAGATATATTATGATTTTATAGATATTACGGATCTGGAAGGAAAAAATTAAGGTATAATTTTACCTATTTATGGGATATATTTAAGGAGTGCTAAAAGATTATATCACATGTGCTGCTAAATTTTTTAATGATAACCCAATCAATTCATGCCACTTGTTACAACCATAACACTTCTCACGAAAAGTCACTTTATCAGTACTTATGTTCCCAAATTCTTTTACTCTATTCTGAAAGTCTTTTCTGCAAAAAATATGAAACCCAATATATGTATGATAATAGCTCAAAAACTAGTGTAGTTAATCTCAAGTTCTCTCTAAACTCTAATATTTTGCAGATGGATAGTTTTGCAAGAATTTAAACAAAAAAAAAAAGTCCTACAGAAATAATTCCTTTTAGAAAAAGATACCGTTACATATTTTTTGAAACATATAAAATTGGAATATAACTTATAATTATAAATAGTAAAGGGACATTGTCGCATCCCGTTTTCTTCTCACGAAAAGTCATTTTTTGCAATACTATACAGAACTAGCGTAAAACCCGTGCTATGCACAGGAAAATGGAAAAATTATTTTTCAACTATAAAATGTGTAGATGTTTAATATGTTAATCCAAATGAGATTTGCTAAATTACCTTTTTCATAGAATGAATATGGAATTTTAATTCCGCATCACATTCTTGTCTACTAACCCGTGTGAAAAAGTTGTTCGTTATGGCTCCAATCCACGCATACTCTTGATCGCTCTAAAAAATAAAGGAAGAAAAAAAAAAGCCAGGAAGAAAGTAATTTGGCATGGAATTCTACCAAAACATCACATTTTAGCAATTTTCAAAATTACAAATCAAAATCGAATGGGAGAAATTCTAAATTGTTTGTTCCTTGCTATTTAAACTCGCCCGGCCCTGTAAATGCTACGAAATGCAAACATTATACACAAACAACATAAGTAAATTTACGTTTAATCTTACGAAAAACTGTTAGTGTTATTGACAATAATTGAACGTAAAAAATAATATTTGAGATCTTTTCAACGATCTCTCTTTCTTGAAAGGATATCTACACATGCAATAGATAGATTCCTGTAACCGCGATATAGTTGCTATTTGCTTACTTAAACCTAATTTTCTTTCGAAAAGCTCCTGTTGAAGGTGAACAAAATCGCTCTCATAACTTATGTTACATATTGGTGGGTCAGTAACCAAATTTCACTCTGCAATTGCTAATTTAGCTAATGATACAGGTTTTGTTAAAGGATTTTTGTCTTTTATTGGGCCAAAACTAAACAGATAAGCAAAGCATCTGACTTTAATCTGATAAAAAAATGCATATAACTTTTCCATTTTTTTATCCATGTTTTTGCCTTTTGCATTAATCAACAAATTAAACTTTTACACGGAAGCACAATTCATTGTTTCGAAGAGAGAAAACTTGTACAGTATTTAAAAAATGAAAGTAATTACTTTTGCTGTAAAAATTTGTATGTCCTCCCCTCTACACGATTACTTTTGCTATTAAAAAAAATGTCAACTAACAGAAACTTATTACCAACAAATAAAAGTAGAAAAAAGAAGATGACATAGTGGTATAGCAAAATGACAACAGTGGAAATTGACTGATTATAGAAGAGAGATCGGGAGAAGAGAACGGCCAGGAACACCGAACTTACAAAATTCCACCACTCACTTTATTTTTATGATTATTTTTTACCAATAGTGATCATTAAAAATGGAGTGAAAATTTGTTCACCCTCACCAAAAGAGGGTGAACAAAACCCTCATACCTCTATAAATTTGGTTGAAAGTTGCTGAGGAAAAAAAAAGTCTGTGATTTCATAAATTTGAAAAAGGAAGTTGCATATGTAATTGCACCATACCTCTATAGATGGAACAAAGATTTTGTAGACTTTTATTTTCTCATTTCCCAAACCGAACTTAATTAGTGCTTTTCTTAGGTAAGGAGATACAATTTCTTTGTCAACGAAATTTCCATAATTGAGAGAAACAAATTCCGTATGAAATCATTCATTTTAGATGCAAGTAGATATATTATGATTTTATAGATATTACGGATCTGGAAGGAAAAAATTAAGGTATAATTTTACCTATTTATGGATACATTTAAGGAGTGCTAAAAAGATTATATCACATGTGCTACTAAATTTTTTTAATGACAGCCCAATCAATTCATGCTACTTGTCGCAACCATAGCAATCCTCACGAAAAAGTCTTTTTACAATAATATATAAGATATACTAGCATGAAACCCGTGCTATGCACGAGGAAATTAATAATTGTGATATTCAAAATATATCCACAAATAAAAGAAATCGATCTATGCACCTCCGATATAGCCAAAAGCCATTGGATTTCGCTAGATTATGGTGATCATCAGTACTTTTACTCTTTTCCCCATAACTTTTTCGGTTTTCTTTTTTCTCTCCAACAATCTTTTCCCCCCTCCTTTATGTAAATATTGGTGAATAGAAATTGCCTGCTTAAGATTTGGGAGGGAGAATAAGACGATTTATATTCATTTTTAAAACCAATACTGTCAATCATGTATTACTACAATTAAAACAACAAAAAAGAATTATGTGATGTACTAATTCCCAATTATTGTCTTTCCAACCCTCGCTTTCTGTCTCTAAGGTATCAACCCAATGTAAAGCAAAACTCTTTTTTTTTATCGGCAATGAAAATTTCATCAATACATAGATAAAATATAAAATTAGTACAATAGGAAAGGAAAAGCATTAAAAGAGTTTCGAAGAATATGCAAGACTCAACAATATAAAGCAACACTAACAAAAATTAATAATAAAGGTATACATTATGCATCATACGAAATGTTCAAATCGTTTATTGTGACATAGCCAGCTTAAAAAAATTTAGTTCTTCATCCAAAAGCAATTGAACGTTACAATCGCCCTGAGAGTCAAATTGATGCAAACTACTTCGCAATCATAAAATGAAAAGATCATATAACTCACTATTCTTCTCCTTTAGAGTCAGACTGGCACGAACGACTTGCGAAGTAACTCTTGTTGATCACATTAAAACCTTAAAAAAGAAGAAGAGTAAAACATAAACTCTATGGCAAACGAAGCATCTTCAGTATTTTGTTGACATTAATATATATATTTTTAATGTAAGAGAAAAAAAGCATTTCAAGTTGTAAAGTATTGTTCTGTCTTTAAGTACAATAGAATAATATCCATCATTCATCTCATTGAAACCTATAAAAAGAAATAAAATGAGATTGCATAAAATCGCACAACTTCGCAATCATAAAATGAAAAGATCATATAACTCTCAAATATTTGCAGAGAATGGGGAAGATCAATTAATGAGAATAGTGAATATTTAAAATCTCTATGTACAACAACCTCTTTTCAAAAAAAGTTGAATGTTACCCCATAATGTTGGGGATGCTTTACTGCTTAAAATTTAAAATCTTTCCATCCAAATTTCAAATTTCAAAAAATGATACAGATAAGATCTCTTATTCTCAAAAAAAAAAAAATTACGAAAGAAGAAAAATTTACTCAACATAGGCAAATAACTTGCTGCAAACACTTCACCATCATCAGTATTTTGTTGGCATCAATATTTGTTTTTTCATGTAAGAGCAAATAAAGCATTTCAAGTTGTGAAATATTGTTCTGTCCTTAAGCACGATAGAACAATATCCATCATTCATCTCATTAAAACCTACAAAAAAATAAATGAAATGAGATTGCATGAAATCGCACTACTTCGCAATCATAAAATGAAAAGATCATATAACTCACTATTCTTCTCTTTGGGTTGTGTTAATTGTTTTGATCTGGGCATTTTAGGCCCACTTTGGGGTTGTGCTTTTATTGTTTTATCTGGGCTTTCAGGCCTTTGGATGTACTGGGCTTTGTCCCTATGAGGTTGGGCTTGTCCCATTTGGCTGTATTTGTCCAACGTTCCGTTGGACTCCCTTCCCCCTTCCCCCTTAATAAATGTTACTTTTGCCGATCAAAAAAAAGAAAGAGTCGGATTGATACGAACGATTTGCAAAGTAACTCTTGTTGATCACATTAAAACCTACACGAGAGAGAGAGAGAGAGAGAGAGAGAGAGAGAGAGAGAGAGAGAGAGAGAGATAAAAACATAAACTCTAGATCATATAACTATACAATGAAGAAAATAAGAGATCAGAAGTAATTAATCTACTCTTTCTAAGAATTGAATTGATAGTCTTAACTATTATATACGTTCAAAGCAGTTTGAAAATGGAGGGAGCTAGAGAGTGTATTGGGATAATGAACTTGAACACTTTTCTAATAGAGAATAAATTACTTCCGCCGGCGGTGGAAATAATGTTTTCTCTTTCTAATAATGAAATATATAATTGCTTCACATTTCCTTTTTGCAATCCATAAAGCGATTACTAAAATTATGGTAATTGGAGTGACTAATTAGAGAATTGGCTACGGAATTTCCTTTAATGCTTTCCGGCCGAATTGGATTAAACACTCTTTTCTATTAAGGTAGTAATACGCAATTTTGAAAATTATATATATCTAATTAGACTTCAATAAGTAACTCAATATTTTATTATTGCTTTTGAATTATTTGCTAATTCCAAAATCGGCGTCATGTCTCCTCACGAAAAAGTGTCTTTGCAAAATTATAGTATCCACAGATTTTTTCCGATTGAATTGTCAAGATGAGTTGCTTTATGTAACAAAATCATTGGATTTTTTTGTATTTGGTCAGTGTTTATTTCTAAATAAATGTACCAAGTTTGAAATCTTTTTTTATCTATACAATCTATATAGTTTTTGATTTAGCCCGTTAAAGAGATGGAAAAATAGGAGGAAGAGTGATTGTGTTCCTTTTCAAAGTTTTAAAGTAGAAGTCTCTAGTTTTAAATGGGGAAGTGCTATTCTTTCCATTTAAAAAAAAAAACGGTGTTTACCTAATAAGCATGCGCTATGAGGAAACTGGAATCAGTATATTTGGTATCTAATTTTATGTAAGGTGATTAAGGCAATGATCAATACTTTACATCTTACCTTAAATCCCGTGTTAGTGCCACTTGTCGCTCCCACGACCCTCCTCGCGAAAACCCATTCTGCAATAATAATATGGATTTGCAATCTAATATGCTTAGTTTACCTTTGAAACAAAGATTTTATATTTCATACAATTGATCAAGGGCAGAGCCATTATCTGATGTTTCCAAAGTTGCTCCGGTATATTCTCTCTCTTGTTTTTCAATAATGCTAGAGACACACACCACACCACCACGCCACCTACCACACCAATCTGTGTGACACTGCATGATTGGTAATGAGAGAACTAACACTTTGAAATTCTCCCTTTCGGAAGAAAGGAATATACCTCGGATGTGTTTTTGGGCCTTTGCAAGCAAGGAAAATATGTTTCACGTTCAACTTATCCTCGTGTGTCACCACATATTTGTCACGAGATTAACATTGGAATTAGAAGAAAGAAAATACACAATTCCCTTCGTTCATCCTTCGCACTGTTCCTTCCTTTGATCATTCAAAGCTAAGATTATTTTGCACCATTCAGTGGCAGTTTCCCAACAAAGTTGGAATTGAGACTTCCCAAGTAGAGATGGTTCTCAAACTCCAGGGCTGAAGTCACGAAAGACATCACCTCTCCATCAGGATCGTCGAAACTCCTGATTATCCTCCCGTCGGGAGCTACATTTACTACCGTTGCTTTCGTATGCATGCCTTTCACTCGCTCTAACAATTTGGGAAATGTCGCGACCAAATGCTTCAACGCCCTGGAAGTGTGAACATATTCCAACCCGCCGGAGGTTAACTGTGACAAACAACCACCCCGTTAGCTGCAAATAGATCGTCTATGAATTCGTCAAGAGAATTTTTAGATTGTCGAGGTTGTTATGACATATTTGAAAGCAGTTTTCGGTCATCTAACACAGTTTATTTTCGTAATTAAGTACCTGAAGCAGAGCAATCCAAAATGATCCATCAGGAGCAAGTTTGATGTTATCAGGTCCACCAGGAAGGTTGTCAACAAAAATCTCTGTTTTCCCTTTGCCTTCACCACTTAGCCAATACTTTAGGCACCTAAATCTGACCAACAAACAGAAATGCCAAGTTATCAGAAAGTACTCCCTCCGTCTCCATATTTAATCTCGCTTCTAATCGGATCCATGAAAAATGTACTTTCATGAAAAACTTTATATCTTCCATTCAACATTTGAAATTAACGCGATATCCAGAATAGTGAAATTGAACAAGGATGGAGGGAGTAATAAGTTAGCATATGAACAATTCAAGAAGGAAGCTTTATTTTTCTACAAGTAACTATTTAGCCCTTAAATGATCCAGTTTTTTTTTCCTGTTAAAAGGTTTTTGCAACAAATAGTATCACTTACTTCCAAGTTTCACAGACAACCAGATAATCTTGGTCTGCAGAAAGCGCGACACCATTTGCAAAACAAAGGCCATTGAGCACTATCGATGTCTCGTTCAATGCAGGATCAAACTTAAGAAGCTGCCCGTGAGGCTTTGCCTCAAGCACGTCAAAGAACCAGTCGCGAAGTCCAAACTTGGTGCTTGCAACACTGAAGTATAAGCTACCATCTGATGCTTCAACCACGTCATCTGCAAACCTAATTAAGATTGCAAGAAGAATAGCCAATTTCTGTCCAAGGACTAATCCCGAGCACGATAAAGTAATTTGAAATCTCTTTGTTGCTTAAACTAGATGTTTTAACATGAAAACACTGACCCTGCAATTCCTAATACATTTAAAGTGGATGTGTAGTATTTGATACAGGCAGCCTTGCAAGTGACAAAACCATGAAAAATCCCCAAACCAACAAGTGCTTGATTGCAAGTTATGAACCAGTTTCATATACTACCAAACCGTAATAAATCATCAGAAGAAATTGGTCCCAACAGAAAATGATTCTCTTGGTTAACCAAGTGCCACAAGTCTACTTTCCGAGTTGAAAGCATTTACATTGCCATAACAACATGACATGAAATGGCCTGTTATTCTGTACGAGGAAAAAAGGAAATGTGACGAGACTTGCACATTCTAGGTTTATGATCACGTTCGATGACATACACTATTTTTTTCTTCTGACATGGATTATACACACGTGTGCAGTGCTTGTAAAATGCAGAATAGCAAGGTATTCATCTTTTCTTTTCTTTTCTTTTCTTTTCTTTTGATAACTCGGGGTGCTCGGGGCAGCTTACTCATAGCACAACTGTTGTCTGAGCACTAATTCCACGGTCCACTAGCAGGGGCCCAACTAAAGCCATAACAAAGTGCCGTAAGGACTAACTAGCAAGGTGTTCTTTCAAGCTCAGTGGTATGTATCAGTAATACTTTTAACAGTTCATCCTAATTTAAGGTTGACCGGCGTAGCCATGGTGGAAATGTTGGTACCAGTTAATCTAACTTAAGTCTTTCATAGCTTAAAAGGTGGTTTTTCTTCTTATTTTCTCATCAAATGATAGAAGGATTTTGCGGTCCTACCACGGACCTCTAACGCCATCAAATCCTTCATGGTCTAAAGATGCAGATGGTGATCAATGATCATTTAAGGGCCCTACCAGCATTGAAATAACAGCAGAACTCCCTAGATAATCGTATATCCTTCGACAAGATATGATTGATGTTAACATGACATACACCGATACCTTTGTGATGCAAGAATAGTTACACCATCTTCACCAACCTTAAGCAAACCCTGCACATCACAAACTGTTGTTACTTCTATGAATTACCACTCCACGTGGGACGGAACTACTGGCTTAAAATTCTCAATCATTTACGACTTAAGCCACATTAACTAGTATTTTAGACTACCGATATTTACTGTGTCACAGTGGCACCATTTCATCTCCCCTCTATACTATGCTAATGTTAATACTCCTTGTTACCTTCTCAGCATCACAGACAATGAGACTGCCGTCTTTTGTTATTTTGAGTCCAAGTAAAGCATCGCTTTGAATCCTCCTCCAATCCTCCCACGATCCGTTTCTATGACATCTCTTAATCCACCCATCTCTTGTAGCTGTGTAGAGGATTCCATTTTTGTCCACAAACACGTCTTCTGGCCTATCCAAAAGCCCTTCGCCTAGTTTTATCACTCTCTGCAAAAAATAAAGTAAAATCAAACACCATTCTAGTAATCATCATGTTATAAAGGCACACAGTACACACTAAAATGCTTATGTAACTGAGGATTACTTCACCTGTAATTGGCTGTTAGTGGAAAGAAGGGAAGCAGAAGAGGCTGGAGGCAATTCAAGTGGATCTGGAGTTATCGGTGAAAAGATGAAGACCTGAAGTATAATTGCCAGAGAACAACTTACAATAAAGATTGAAAAAGCTGTTAAGTAAGGTCTGGAGGTCTGTCCTGAGGCTGCTGCTATGGAATCCATTGTCGTTGTGGGGACGGAAACTTAGGCTAGAAAGATAAGGTTGTAAACTAGAGGCTCTGAAGCTGTGTGGTGGAATAAGCAAAGATTTGATAGTTTGTCCTAAATGTGGCTTCCAGACAATATAGCTGAAGTTTGAATTGTATTGGGTGAGAGGTCTTAGTATTGCTCCTTTTGAGACTATATCTGAAATAATACAATTCGAAGATAAAAACAAGTATGAAAGGGATTCCTTGTATTACATAAATCTATGCAAGTCAGAATTATTGGGAAAAATAAAAATATATCAAAACAACAAACGAACACGATTCTATTAGATTTTCAATGCTTGTTGATCGAAACCATAAATTTTTGAATGACTGGTAACAGCATAACTACTTTTAGGAAAAAGATACCGTTATGATATTTTTTGAAACGTATAAAATTGGAATAAAACTTCTAATTATAAATAATAAAGGGGCAGTGTCGCATCCAGGTTAATTTAGATAATGGCTCTGCCCTTGATCAAATATATGAAATAAAATGGTTAAATTACCTTGAGACCCCCTCATCTTTTCTCATTTTTGGAGACCCCTAACCTTTAAAAGCTTCCCAACTCACCCCCTCAACTTCTAAAATTTTACCCCAAGACCCCTTCCGTTAACCTTCCGTCTCAAAACTCAAAGTTTGGGGTCATGGTTTGATTATCCAAACCATGCAAGTTAATTAAAACATATTTTTAGGGGTACTCGCAAGAAATTACCTAAAAATATGACCAGGAAGTGCTTGATCCATGAGTGTTTCAAAAATACATATTGGTTTTGGATCAAGCACTCACCGGTCATATTTTGAGCTGATTTATTACGAATACCCTTGAAAACATGTTTTAAAGAACTTGAATGGTTCAGATAATCAAAACACGGCCTCAAACTTTGAGTTTGGAGACGGAAGGCTAACGGAAGGGGTCTAGGGGTAAAATTTTAGAAGTTGAGGGGGTGAGTTGGGAAGCTTTTAAAGGTTAGGGGGTCTCCGTGGAAAATGAAAAAAGATGAGGGGGTCTCCAGGTAATTTAACCAAATAAAATCTTTGTTTCAAGGGTAAACTAAGCATATTAGATTACAAATATATACTGTATAGTATTGCAGAATGACTTTAAATTTATGGTTTCAATAAACTAGCATATTAAATTTTCAATGCTTGTTGATCCAAACCATAAATTTTTGAATGGCTGATTATAGTGTAATGTTTCTAGTGCATGGCTATATTAGCTGAAGAAGAATAAGTCACCATGCTTCAGAGGAAGCTTGCATCACCGAGTTGTACCCTATCCTGTGACGACATTGGATATGGGTAAAAACTACGCATTACAACAATACAAAATCAGCACTCTCAAGTGTCCTTCTCCATAAACTGACAGTAGTTAACTTTAAGAGCAAGTCCACCAGTTAGGCCAGAATGGCTTGAGCCATTGCCATTTTTTGGCAATGAGTTTTGACATTTTGCCAAAAAAATGGCATTGTGGGTGCGATGCCACACAATGCCATTTGGAATTGGTTGTTGGGTTTGATGAAGTGGCACAGATGGCATAGCCTTTCTCGCGGCCATTTATTGGAGGAAATGACTGGGGCAAAAAAAGGTAGCACAAAGGGGCAACATTTTTTGCCAATTCTGCGACTTTGGCAGTGGCTCAAGCCATTTTTGCACTATTGGACTCACTCTTAGCCTCATGTTTTCCACGTAAATCTATGAAACAACGGGTAACAATAGTTTTTCTTATAGCAAAAGCGACACTGAAAAATGCCCAACTTTTTTCCTGCTCACAAAGCGAAACAAACTTCCCATAGAATGGTGGAGCAGAATTTGCGGACAGAATATAATAACTGAGATTGCAAAGTTAACACATGCTCAACAATGGCAGTTTGACAATTTAAAGTATTGAAACAAGGTATATAGAGACTAGTTGAGTTTATTTGCTAACCTGCTTCAAGAAATGGAAACTTCTATTTAAGAGTAACGATTTTGGGCTGCCAAAGTTAGTAGTGCTCAAGTTGAAGTCGAGTTGGTCGCATTTGATTAATGCGGCTTCATGGAGGGATGCACTTAGGCTTAAATATCCGGGATACAAGAGAGCTGTAGAGGCAAATGGATATGCGGGTTGCGTGTAAAGCCAGTAAAAGATGTTGCGGGGTCAGACATGAGTATAACAACTGAAGAAGCTTTGAATAAACACATTGATTTCAGCACAATCCTCCAGTCCAGTGTTTGGGAGAAATAGAGCATCCAATCGCTGTCATGGTGGGAAAGCATCAGAGGAGAAGTTTGGATTTTCCATGAGCTCTTCGATTCACCATGAATAGAAGTCCTTATTGAGGGGGTTACAGAGCGCATCAGAAGCTGGCAGCTACTGATTCTAGGCTACATGTCTCGAAATTCTAAATTCTCCAATTTCGATTATAGTGTAGCCATGTGGTTATATTAAGCTGATAGAATGTCTTTCAATTTCAAATTTGACAAAGACAGTACATAGATGAAAGTAATACATGTCCAAGACGATGTGAAGGTTAAAAAAATGTTACACATGAACATTTGTAACACATTTGCCTGGGGGAAAAAGACAAAAAAAACTACACAATGCACGAGGCTCCCGCTATTGTCAACACATTTGCTAATTAGCAACTGTACTAGTATTTAATTCCCAACTTCCCTCCCTTTCCCCCGGCATGAGATTCAAAGGGCCCAAAACATGCCATACTTGAGCACAAACTCGAGAAAAGCCAGATATGCATATATGTACACATACATACATCTGCGAATTGTGACAGCGAAGATTTCAACATTAATCAATGTCCACAGGTACACAAATTCATGAAATGATTGCATTGTCATGATATCTTGAAATACGGTCTTCCATCCCACTAGTTTGATAGCAAAAATTGCCTTAAATGAATATCAGGTCTGGGAAATGCCTGGAATGTGGAATGAACATTGAAAGGATTGTCATCATGCCTAATTCTCACTCTTGTATGTGTTTGTTTGGTTGCCCTTTTTCGTTTCTGCCTTGGGCGATGATCAATACAGCTTGAATTCATTTGAGCTGATTACTTTGTAGTTTGTACAAAACAGTAACAAACTAGGAAATTGGCAAATCCACTAATACACATTGTTACAAAAACTAGCATTTTGTGTTGTTCAATATCGAAACCTCTCTCAAGTGTCATCAACTCAAGTGATGTATTGTTCTCTTTCGAATCATGTCGTTCGTTGGTTAATAATGGAATTGATCCTATGAGCAATAGTCGAGGTATGGGCCAACGACGGATCTGGAACCTCTCCGGTCCATTTTTATCGACCAGAGGGTCTCGTTAATGCAAGTTTCGGGTCTTTCTCAGGCCTCTCTTTATAATTGAGACCGTTCATTTTGATCAACACAAAATGTTCTGGATGAGTTCTAAAATATTTCTGAGACCCAAAAATTTCCATGAAAATTTATCGAGTAAATGAAGTTATGTGACTTATGAAAATGAAATGCACATTTACAGGAACCTCTACTGATCCTATCTCGTCATCTTTGGTTTTTCATTGCGAGTATACTGTCTTGTCCTCTACTTTTTTCTTTTTACGTTTCCTTCCCTGGCATGAATTACCAAAGACCTTATTTTCCACCCAAAAGTCGATGCGTACGCAAAATGCAGGGACGGTGCATCCTGATCGTCCTTGCGTGTTTTCGACGGTTACGTGAAGAGTTTTTTTAAAATCTTGACCGTCGATTCTTGAAATAGATGGTTTAGATGTGTTCGTGCACGTAAACGTAACAGGGTTGTTTTCCACCGTATATGCCATCAATGGCCGCAAAATCTGAACTATCTTCTTCCGCTACGTACAAGAAATTCGAGATCAGAACGCGAAACCCAGACCCCAAAACCTCAATTCTGTTCATAATCGATGCACAAAAGGCCAAAACTACTTCTCTGCCGACGCGTCTCCATGCTCACAGCCTTCACGTGTCCCCCGCCGACTACGGCATGGTGGGCGAGCGGTGGAACAACGACCTCATGCTCAACCGCACACCGGAGTCGGAGCTGATGCCGGATCTCGATCGGTGACCCTAACGACGCGGTGGTGGAGAAGACAACGTACGGCGCGTTCACCGGCACGCGGCTGGAGGAGCGGCTGAGGAAGATGGGTGTTGAGGAAATGATCGTGACAGAGGTGATAACTAATCTTTGTTGCGAGACAACGGCGCGTCAGGCCTTTGTGAGTGGATTAACTTGTTGCAAACGTATAGATTTAGATTCCTGTATTTTGTGGCGACTCCAGGAGAATAATGATTGAAATATAATTCAAAATTTGGTGTTTAACATGCTTATTTGACTCTTGAAACAAAGATTTTCTCTTTCATATACATTTGATCAAGGGCAGAGTTAGGATTTGCACTCGAGGAGGGCTGATTAGGAAATAAATTTTCTATGAGGCGATATTTGCAAATCAATTTTAGTTCTAGTTTTATTGAATGTTTACTCATGATAAGATAAAATGTGTTGTTTACATTATCAACTTTGTTTGGCTACTTAATCCTAATTTCACAGCTGTGGCGAACATGTTATCTGATTCTATTAAAATCTAAAATCTAGAATATGCAGTTAGAATATATAATTTGTATCCACGGCTATTGAGAACATGCCCTTTGGAGAGTTGATAGAATTCCATTTATTTTTTCGAACTATGGAAGAGAAGTTTTTTGTATATTCATCTCTCAAGGAGAATGACCAATAAGGAATGGAAATTCAAATAAGGGTTATTTACCTAGACACCCCCTAAACTATTTCGGTTTGACCGAGACACCCCCTAAACTAATTTTCCTGCGACGACCCCCCCCCTAAACTTCCAAATTTTTTACCCCAAGACCCCTTCCTTAGCCTTCCGTCTCCAAAACTCAAGGTTCATGGTCATGTTTTGATAATCCAAACCGTTCAAGTTGTTTAA